>PVJC01006253.1:0-55625 GCA_004026665.1 Murina feae | reverse complement strand
GCTTGGTGGGCTTCCCAGGCTCTTTGCAGGGCATCGGGGAGCGGGAAAGAGGTGGCAGGGGGTCGGCGGCCTGCTTGGTGGGCTTCCCAGGCCCTTTGCGTGGCATCAGGGTGCGGGTAAGAGGTGGCAGGGGGTCGGTGGCCTGCTTGGCAGCTGTCCAGGCCCTTTGCGGGGCATCAGGGAGTGGGAAAAAGGCAGCAGGAGGTCAGTGGCCTGCTTGGTGGGCTTCCCAGGCCCCTTGCAGGGCACCAGGAAGTGGGAAAGCAAGGTGGCGGGCCAGGGAATGGGAAAGAGGTGGCAGGGGGTCTGCGGCCCAGGCCCTTTGCGGGGCATCGGGGAGCGGAAAAGCAAGGCTGCAGGGGCCCGGGTCCTGCTTGGCAGCTCCCCAGACCCCTTGGCGGCACTGGGAAGTGGGAAAGAAAGGTAGCAGGGGACGGGTGAGTGGGAAAGAGTTGGCGGCCTTCTTGGCGGCTTCCCAGGTCCCTTCCGAGGATCAGGGAGCAGGAAAAGGCTGGCCTGACCACGAGGCGGGGTTTTCCCTGCTTTCTGGTGGCTAGAGGAAGATGGGCAGTAGGCAAGCTTGGGAGGCAGGCCGCACCCAGCCCTGGCCACAGCTCAAAAAAGAGAACAACATGCAGGGGAGGGCAAGAGTCTGAGAGATCAACATAGAGGGGGTGCCTGCTCCAAGCCTTGATAGTGTGCCTGGGGACAGGCCCCCAGCAGGTAGACACACACAGGAGGACTGCTCCGAGCCTCAGATGCAGCTGGGGGTGACACACACACACATACACACACAAGGCGCCTGCCAGACTGGTGCCATCATAGGACATCCACTGAGGGGTCCCAGACTGTGAGAGGGCACAGGCCGGGCTGAGGGACTCCCTCCACACCGAGTGCACAAATTTTTGTGCACCGGGCCCCTAGTTTTATTAATAAGCAAATGTAGATCCAGGGAGTATTCACAAGCCAGTGAATTGCAGAGTCAAGACCAGGGCTTGTTATACCATTTGCATAGATTCTCAGCTCTTAGTCACTACTTCAAAACCAGTTAAATATAAATAAATATAAATATAAATATAAATATAAATATAAATATAAATATAAATATAAATATAAATACATACACACACACACACATTTAAGAGAGGAAGGCAGAGGGAGAGTGGGAGAGATAAGCATTACTGATGAGAACTGATGAGAGAGAATCATTGATAGCTGCATCCTGCACAGCTTATACTGGGGATCCAGCCAAAACCCAACCATATGCCTTGACCTGGATTTGAACCTTGACCTCCTGGTTCATAGGTCAGTGCTCAACGACTGAACCACACCATTCAGGCCAGAAACAGTTATATATTTAATGCTTACTTTACCAAGCTAATTTGAAAAATTTATCTATCTTGTTATTATCTAAAAATATTCTCATGAAAATGTACTGTTTTCTGTTTTGCTATCATGTTTACTCTGACAAAAAAAAAGGGACATTATATTTCTTATCAAGAAATACAGAACTATTGGGAATCTTTTAGGAATGGTCTTAATTAGGGCTTGCCCCTTCTATTTTGAGTCACAATCTAATTGTATCATTACCTTATTTAAGTCTTCAGTAGTTTATCACTACCACTAGATCAGCGGTTCTCAACCTGTGGGTCAAGACCCCTTTGGGGTCGAATGACCCTTTCACAATGGTTGCCTAAGACCATCCTGCCTATTAAATATTTACATTATGATTCATAACAGTAGCAACATTATATTTATGAAGTAGCAACAAAAATAATTTTATGGTTGAGGGTCACAACATGAGGAACTGTATTTAAAGGGCCAGAAGGTTGAGAACCACTGCACTAGAGTCAAGTGTAAATTTGTGTCTCTACATGGGTTTAATAGTCCTATTTTCAAAATAAAATAAATCATCACTCAATGTATTAAGCAATACTTTATTATAAGTTTTGCATTAATAAAAACTTGAACTGCTGAGAAAATTAGAGAGAGCTCTTTTAATATAGTCTATTAGAATGTACAAAAAGATTCAAAATATTCATCAGGACCTTCACTTACAAGATTCGTATCTTCAAAACCTAAGTAGACATATGTCAGGCATTTAAAAAATAAACACATCTGAAATATTTTATGTGACTTATATTAGAATGAAAAAAATGAACAGGGTTAATAATTTAAGCACATTTGTTAAATGTATTCTATATATGTAGCACTGTACAAAACACAGGAGGGAAGAGAGGTAGAAATTGATGTCCCTGTCTAGAAGAATTTACAAGCTAGTAAAGAAGTCAAAGGACAGTTGCTGGCAAGGATGTGGAGAAAAAGGAACTCTCATGCACTGCTGGTGGGAATGCAGACTGGTGCAACCACTGTGAAAACAATATGGAGTTTCCTCAAAAAGTTAAAAATGAAACTCCATTTGACCCAGTGATCCCACTTCTAGGAATATATCCCAAGGAACCAGAAACATCGATCAGAAAGGACATATGCACCCTGCTGTTCATAGCAACACAACTTACCATAGCTAAGATTGGGAAACAGCATAAATGCCCATCAGCAGATGAGTGGATTAGAAAACAGTGGTACATCTATACAATGGAATACTATGCTGCTATAAAAAAGGAAGACTCTTACCACTTGAAACAGCATGGATGAATCTGGAGAGCATTATGCTAAGCAAAATAAGCCAGTCAGAGAAAGATAAGTATCACATAATCTCACTCATTTGTGGAATATAATGAACAACATAAACTGATGAACAAAAATATGTCTGCAGACATAGAAATATCGAACAGACCATCAAACCTCAAAGGATAGGTGGGGGGCAGTGGTGGGGTAAGAGATCAACCAAAGGACTGATATTCATGCATATGAACATAACCATTGGACAAAGATAGTAGGGGATTGAGGGCATACGCTGGGTGGTGGGAGTGGCTGGGGAGAGGTCAATGGGGGGAAAAAGGAGACATGTAATACTTTCACCAATAAATAATTTAAATGAAAAAGTCAATCACAGCCCTGACTGGTTTGGCTCAGTGGATGGAGCATTGGCCTGTGGACTCAAGGGTCCCAGGTTCAATTCTGGTCGGGGGCATGTACCTTGGTTGCGGGCACATCCCCAGTGGGGGGTGTGCGGGAGGCAGCTGATTGATGTTTCTCTTTCATCAATGTTTCTAACTCTCTGTTCCTCTCCCTTCCTCTCTGTAGAAAATCAATAAAATATATTTTAAAAAAAAGTCAATCACATATGATAACTTAATATGGGAATAATCACAAAGGAATTATATAAAATAAATATTGTATTTTCAGATGTGGTAAAATTGGGTTTAGAGAGGCATGGATTAATCAAGGAAAGCTTTCTGAAAATAACTGATTTTGATTAAAATCTGAAAGAAAGTGAATGATCACAGATGCTTAGAAGAATGGTGAGAGTAGAAACACAGGAATAACATTACTTGAGAGTAGCAAAAAACATTTGGCCCCCAGTAACCCCTTCTAAAGGAACCACCTGTCTTCTTCCCCTTGTGATGCAGATGGAGCTTTTCCCTTCCTATTCTCCATGGTAGTTTCATGACCACGGACAGGACAATCAGGTCTGGCCATAGACGTAGGCCATTTCTCTAACCACAATGATTGTTAACACTGGGCACTGTGATTGAAGTTGGACCAATCCAAAGTTAATTTGTTTAAGGTCATAGAAATTGAAAAACCTAAATTCGAATTCAGGGCTGTCATCAAAGACAATGCTTTTATATTCTACACCATAGGTTCTCAAATTTCAGTCTGGAAGACTTTTTAAAAATTGCTTTCTGGATACCACCAGGATTTCTGGTTTAGTAAGCCTGGGTTAGAGGGTAAGAACCTGTATTCCTACCATATTTCTGGGTAACAAGAATGCTGGCTTGGCTATTGCTTCTGACTACACTCTACACAAGACTACTTGCATATAGGAAGAATAAAGAGCATTAAATTCTTGTTTTGGTTTAGGCATGTAGGGTCTTCTTAAAAAAATGTAATTGTAAGCTGTTAGTAAAATTATTCTAGGATATTATAATCTGTATAAATAAAAATGTAAATTTTCATTTGTTCAATATTTCAAATCTCTGAAAGTTCTTCACCGATTGCTTTGAAATTTTGACATAATGTTGCATTTGAATGTGCGCGTGTGTTTTTATATACCTACATTATATAGATGTCACACCTGTGACAGGCAAAAACATGCTTTTTTTGATACAACAGGTAAAAACATGCTTTTTTTGAAAAACAGTGCCATCTGTTGGATATAAAAGCAACACATGCTACGAACTTAATATTATTCAGTCTAACATTCAAAGCAAGGCAGTCACATACAAGTCCGTCGACACCATTGTGGAAGCAGATGAAGCAGTTAATTTTCCAACAGAATTTTAGAATTCACTCGATCTGCCAGGGATGGAATTCAATCAGTGTGCCAATTATCATGTTGCAAAATAGCAACCAGAGAAGGGCTGGGCCTCGGGCCGGGGCTGGGCTGGGGCTAGGGGTGCAGGTGGCCACTGAGGTCCTCCTCATGCTTTCTCTTTTCTTTCTTTTCCATTTAACCATACTGAGCCACAGCAATGCGTGTCCGGGTACAGCTAGTAAGAAATATAAGTAGAGGTATAATCTCACTGAAGGAGTGTTCACTGAAGGAGAAAGCCAAGATACATTAGCCAATTTTTTTTTCAGGGCAGGGGTGGGGGAGATATAAAGAAAACGTAAGTGTTAATGGACAGAACAAGGTACTGACAATGGGTTCACAGCCCAAAGGATAACAATTGAAATAAAGAGAGTTGAAAGTAGAAAGTAAAAACTCAATGGAGTTTCATGTTTGACAATTATTAGGTCATGTTAATGCACATTTTAAAATAGCTGCTAGAGTCTCGCACAAAAAATTGTGCACTCGGTGGTAGGTGGTGGTCCCTCAGCCTGGCCTGTGCCCTCTTGCAGTCTGGGACCCCTCAGGGATGTCCACTAGTTGGTGTGCCTGGCCAGCCTGGATAAGGGGCTAATGGCCATTTCAGGCTGCCCACAGCCCCTTCACGGTTCGGGTCCCTACTGGGGTGCCTGGCCAGCCTGGGTGAGGGACAGCGGGCTGTTTTCAGGCTGCCCACAGCCCCTTCAGGGTTCGGGTCTCTACTTGGGTGCCTGGCTGGAAGCAGGTATCTGGGATTTATTTAACTTCTATAATTGAAACTTTGTTGCCTTGGTCTCCAGCTTGAAGCCTGGGTTGCCCCTGGAAACCCAAGGTCCCAGCCCTGCAGGTATCTGGGGTTTATCTTCTACAATTGAAACTTTGTAGCCTTGAGTAGAGCTCAGGGCTCGCTGGGCCCTGACTTCCTCCATTGCCTGGGGCAACTCCAGCTCTGTGGCTGCCGCCATCTTAGTTAATTTGCATATTTGCTCCTGATTGGTTGGTGGGCGTGGCTGTTGGGTGTAATGGAGTGAGGGTCAATTTGCATATTGCTTTCTTATTAGATTAGTTTTCCTAGTCAGTTATAGTTTAGCCACTCAATGTTATGTTATAAAATAAAAATACAACAGCAAAAACTAATAGAAGCACAAATGAGTTCAAGAGCAAAAAATAGGAAACAAACAGAATGTAGTGTTGAGAACCTTAATATTTGGAATGAGAGCTGACACTAACAAACTGGTGTGTGAAGAAAGCTGGGCTGTGAGATAAATGGTGTCAGCTCTGGAATAAACTGTTTGAAACCCTTTAGATTTCTAAAACTTAAAAATGTGTTGTTCAAACTTCACGCTTCACTTTTGTCATTATACTCTGGTAGGTTTTTATTTATTTGATTAAAATAATCTTATTCTCTTTAGAATATGTTCTCTTTAAAAAGAAACTGAAGTTTTTCATCTCACAGAAGCTAATCCAGGACTGGAAAAGAAATGGCCAACTCAATCATGGGATTTTTCGAAAGGGAAATCAAATGAAACCAATATTTAAAATACTTCACTGGCCTCTTATCAGTTGCGAGGTTGGGTGAAACTCTAATAGCTGGAAATAAAGCCTTACAATTTCCTAATTAGATTTCAAGGAAAGTTGGTTGATTCATGACATAGGGCATGTTTGGATGGTAACAGTCAAACCAGATAGAAGAAGAGGTTCTGAGATATTAACTGCACATCTAATGAGACAGCTGACTTTTTTGCTTACCTTTTCTGTTCTCTGCAAAGTACCCTGGGCCCTGTTTATGCAAGCAGTGCACTCTGCTTTGAGGAGGAAAAGACTGCTTACCCAGTGTTGAGCGCACACTTTTTACATCAGAACTAGACAGCTGCAGCAAAACTGACTGAGCTTTCTTATTCCATCATATCAGATGCTGTTTGGACATACCCAGATGTTTTCCTTTTGTTAATTATTGTTATCAAGTACACATGCCCATGAACATAATAAGATGCATGAATCAGTTTTATCTTTTTCATTTAAAACAATTTATATTCTCCTGGTTAAGGGACAACAGTTGTAGAACATAAATCTTGAAAGGACACAGGAGGACAGGGAAAAGGCAGGAAGTGGACGAAGAAACCAATTCAGTTCTATGACTTGCAGGATAATTTTTCTCGGGATGCTCCAAATTTTAAGACATTCAAAATTTGTGCAACAGATTACGCTACACCTATATTCATGTGCCTTTCTATCCCATGGCTTCTGTAATTTTCCTATATGTGTGAATAACGGGAATAGGAGGGCTTTGCTATACAGACACATTCCTTGGACCCAACCCTGGAGATAATGATTATGTAGATGAGGGTTCAGCCCAGGAATCTGAACTTTTGTCTATCACAAAAAAACCACACACTCAGATGTGTTTCTGTTATAGAAATCCTAACCACCGTCTGAAAAACTGTTGTATTCTCAACACTGTTATTATCCCCAGAAATCCTTGTATTTGATTTCTGAAGCCAAAAACAAACTGTTTGAGTACTAAGACAAACACACCTGTGTGAAACTTACCTCGGCTTTCTCACTGTGTGGCAATACAGGCCATAAAAAGGTAAAAGGGTGTCTTGGGACAGATTATACCATATGCTTGGATTCTCCTACAGCGTAAAGAGTTGCTGACATTATGCTAGATACCAGTTCCCAGCTATCACCACACTGTTCCTTAAGACTGAGAGGAGCTGCGATTTTCTCTTGCACTGAAATTTTACATGTAATGAAGAAAGTCAAGTATATTATTTTTATGTAATGGTTAAATAAAACCATGATACCTTTGTAAAATACCCCTGTTGCTTTAGTTAGTGGCTTTAAAAAAACAAAAACAAAAACGTAACAATCCTGGCTGTGGTGATTCCATCACTACATTTTATGGGAAACAGTGTGTATTTTTCTGTGCCCATTAGCAGAGCATATATCCTCAGGTACTTTTTCTCTTTCAAAGTTTGCATACAGCAGGCTCACCAGCTCACAAGTAAATGGCATTGAAATAACTCACAACAGTAAGTAGATGACAATTTTCTAATGAATTTGCCCAGGTCATAAAATATTTAGTTTAAGGGAGAGAATAAGTAGTTAAATGGATTTCCTAGGGTGAAATTGGAGAATCAAGCAAACAAACAAAATAGCATTTGAATTTTTTTTCTTTTTTTTTTTTACTTAAGGGCCTGACTGAGATGCAGCATTCAACATTAAAGCAGCAATCTGCTGCAGAGTGGATGATTTTGTGATAAATGGTCCCTTGAGGTTTAGAAAACATATTCTTCATAAAACAACCCACAATATGCTTCTTCACATTAGTCAGTTCCTGACATTCAGGCTGCTGAAGCGCCAGTCCAGTGCTGGACCCTGCCATCCCCCAGCTGTAAACAACTCTTTGTTTATTGCGGCAGAGCTCATACATCTATTTCAAGGTTTTACAGTGATAAAAGGCAGACTGCCTACATAAACTGAAGTGGGCTGCGATATTGTTGCTTTGTTTATTGCTCTTTTACTGCAGTGGTCAAATAGTTCCTTTGAGACCAGACACTGGTTTTCTGCCATCTGCGCAGTCAGTGTCACAAAACTTGTACCAACTGAATCACTGTAGGAAATATTTATAACGAGAGGACTAATTAAATGAAATGTTGCCTCTCAAATTTGAGTAGGAAATGCAGGTGATTAACAACAAATTAAAAATAATCTTCCACCTTTTCTTTTTAATAGATAGTGGCATTTGCCTTGGGGACCTTGAACAGCCTACCTTGCAAGGATCAATTGAATAGGACTTTTGTCCTGTTGGGTTAAGGTTGTGTTTCCACTTGAGAAATTTATATCTAAATGTCTCCGAACAACTTGAACCTTATACTTAAGGTTTATGGGCTATAAACACTTACCCAGGAAGCTCATAGTACAACTTGCTTTTGTCTTCAAGTATATGTCTGTATCAGCAAGTTCAAAGACACAATCAGTAACTTCAAGTGAAAAAAAAAAAAAAGAAAGAAATTTGGTTACAAAAAGTTATATTTAAGTAAAAGAAATTTGTGATAGTTAATGAGTGGGGCTAATCTATATTCTTCCAGACAGAATCTTTACATTTTAGTGTGAAATGATGTCAGGATTTCTCTAGTAGAAGTCTGAGTGTGCTGTATTTAAAATGTTGGACTCTGGGGGGTGGTCCCCTGTGTGATTTTGATATCTTTTTGGAATTCTGACATTAAAGTTTAAGAGACTTGTCTTCAGAAGCGAACAGTATTGCCTCCTTTGAATCCAATCAAGTACAGAGCTGACATAAGCCTTAAACAAATTGATAATAGTAAGGGTTTACTTTAATAAAATATGTTGTGAAGGAGTTCCTGAGATTTTAAACTTTTAATGGAATGATTTTAAATAAAAAGAAATTTATGTATATTGCAGTAAGGACAAAATAGCTTTCATATTTATTAATAAAATTTCACTCCGAAAATATTTAAGTATCAGTAACTTCTAACTGAGCGCTTTTAATTAAAGAAGACTTCCTTTTGAAAAATAATGAAATTATTTTGTTACACACATTAAAATGCTTATAAAACAGTGTTTCAAGATAAGAGAAAAAAACTAGTGTTCAGATGAAACTGAGTATAAAATATGGCCTTGAAAACATATTTAATAAAAATATTTTTATTTAACATTAAATTCACACAAGGCTGTCAATAATAGGGAAAAAGCCCTAATCCCCCTTTATTCATATAACTGCATATACGGTAAGGAACCAGGGGGAGTAGTTAGAATCATTTTCTGATATATATAAGATTATAAATATGTGATACAAAAACAAGCAAACAAACCAGAATGTCCTATGGAACAAAATAGACTGCTTCCAATACACTGGAATTAACTCAATAAAGTGAGATCTAGTGAGATAGTTGTGTACGTACTTAATACACATTACTGTGATTCCCAACCCAAAAAGATTTTCTTATCTACAAGTAAGGATAAAATAAGAGGATAGTTTTCCTGTCAGCACATCATGAGTTGCAGAATAAATGGATATTGTATGGATGGATGGATCGGTAAATTTCTGAAAATTTACATGAGCCATAAATCTGCAGGAGCAGGTGAGTTAAGTGAAGAGCTGTGCCTGTGAGATGTACAGTGCTGAAGCATTACATTTTGTTTTGAGATTCCTCACAAAGTGAAAAAGAAAAATATGTATTATAGAATCCTCATCTGAAGAAATAATGGGTTTGTTAGGAGAGACTTTCTGGTACACAGTTATTAAAGAAGCATGCAGTAGGCTTTATACTAGGGCTTTGTACATCACCACGGTGGATTTTTAACAGAGGTTTTACAAAACATGCACAAGCATTGTTCATGTAGTCATGGGGGTATTTTTAAATCAATCGTTAAGCAAATCATATGGCATGTATTGCAATTTGTCCTATTATTAGCAATGTTACTTTTGACCACTTGGGTTAAGGTGGCATCTGTCAGATTTCTCCACTGTAAAATTCCATTTCCACTTCACAATTGAGTACAGTTAGTTCTGCTGTAACACTCCTTTTGGTAATGCAAATTTATTCCAATGTAATTGACACATCAGGGAACTAATTGAATGTAGCAGCGATGTGTTTGTTTATATGTAAATTGGTTTGGAGAAACACTAAGTGAACACAGAAAACTATATCCAGTTGGATCAAGCCATGTAGAAATATACAAAAGGAACTCCTACACACATCTGGAACATCTGCTCTCAACCTCCGATGGCCATATATTTGATAAGACAAGCCCATTCATATTTGGTGTTACAACTTCCTACCAATTTCAGATACCCTTTCTTCCACCACTCTCCATGACGCAGAAGCTACAACACATCCATAACTAGAAACAAATTTTAAGTCTTTTTTGAGGTGTACTGCCATATATATTGTAGTATTATGTATTTCTTAACCATTTAAGATGTTACCATTTGATTAAGTTGCTAACCTTTTTATCAGTGTCACTAATATTTATCTTTTCCCATAAGCCCTATGGTTTTTATTGCACACTATTGCATAACCTGGTGATGTTTAAGAACATATGTCCTATAAAAGTAGTACTGGTTACATAATCTGTCGTAGATGCTTTTAGTCTATGTAAATATTCTAATTTTCCATCAATAGTTTATCCATCGATTTCACTCATTCATTGTTCCACTTTCCAATGGCTTACATATCCAGTGCGGTCTCTCTTTTTAAATTATTCTAAATTTCTTAATCCTGAAGCTCATTATATTGTATGACAATGTACAAGCCATTTTGGCTCATCCTTGAAGTTTTGTCTTTTTCCATTTCACCTAATGCATATGGGATTAGTTTATGCTTCAATACTTACTTTTTGCATAGGAAGGATGCATTATTTTCATACACTAGTTCACATGTTTTGAAAATAGATTTTCCAGGTGTGTCACCATTTACTGCCTGTCTCTCAGCTGTTTTGGATTTTGTTCTTTTTGGAATCAGTAGTACCCTGTCAGCACCCCCATGCTTCTTTACTGGGAGACATGAACCAGCGCTGCAGCACATTAGCCTGACTTAAAGATAGGAGGAGAAATGGCACAGCCTGGAATCAATAGACTTGTTTATTCTCAGTTTCTATCTATTCACACCATAGGCTGGTGATAAATAACACCTTTCCAAATTGTATTTATCTCTTGTCTAATTTATTATTCTCAAGTCCAGGAGAACTATGTTAAGTAAATAAAGTTGCTGTCAATTCTATCTTTATATTGAGTAAGACTTTCCCTAAAGCAGGCTAAGAGGAACAAGAATAATAGTGGAGCTGTGGAACTAGATAAAAGATGGAAGGTAAAGCATGGGTTTCCAGATCCGAGATCCTCAATTTGTTGCTGACCTGCAATCAAGAGGAACACATAGATCCTGAGACTTTTCCTGGGAGGCATATAGCCATTTCCCTCTTTTTCAAGTTTGCTTGGTGATTCTATTACTTAGGTTTTATAAAAAATGAAAACATGTTCTACTGTCCTGGGATACTATAAATGTAAGGAACCTCAGCCCCCATTGCCAATAAATAAGCAAGGAAGACATCGATTGCCCTAAAATCTGGGAGGTTCTTTTATAGAAAGAGGACTAGTGAATAAGAACTGAATTAAAGAACAGGATGGAAACTAACCTAGAATGAGATTGGGTATAAGGGATTTCTGGTGTGAAAAATCAACGAAGAGAGTTGTTGCTAGCACCCTTTAAAAAATCCCCACCCCAAAATAATGTACTTCCTTGTACTTACCTAGTTTGAAATCTGTCATTTTTTTCATAAGGTGAAATAGTGGAAATGCATATATAATTTCAGTACTTATAAAATGTTTATTTAAAAATATTACATCTCTAAATGTATCCAGTGATATAGTCACTCTCATCAATATGATGTTTTCAGATATGAGCTCAAACTTTGTCAGGAATTGTATGTCATTTTTTCCTTTAATATTTCTGTCCTTTCATTTCCAACAAAATTTTATCTAAATGAAATACAGTATTTCATTCTTAAAAGGCTTAGTCATTATTGATCCCTAGAATACTATCCCTTTATTTTGCCCCCAATTCTTTTTATCTCTGAATAACATTTTCCAAAGGACATTCTGTGAAAACGGGAATATTTTAATCTGCACTGTCCAGTAGAGTAGCCACTAGCCACATGCATCTACTGAGCAGTTTTAACCTCATTTAATTTTAATTAATTAAAACTTATATAGCCAGATGAGGTCAGTGGCTATAGTATTAGCTTAGTCTTAAGGCAATGCACTCAGTGCAGGACAATTGGGCTCTACTTTTTATGATGGGAGAAGAGCACTTGCAAAAGCAAAGGCAGAAAAAACCAGCTGATGACTCCATGATAGATGAATTCTTCAATGGAGCAATTACTTTTCCATGAACATATACATTTGGAAAATCTTCATGCTCCTCCTTACTTTTCAAAATTGCTGCCTACCCTTCTGTGGAATGTGGGGAGAGTATTTTTATTCATATTTTCGTGGTATAATTTCTGGCATGGGGATAGTTTTCTCAAGAATCTGTGGTAACATAAAGAGCAAGAAGTAAATAACATCAAACCAAAGCTATGTGATGAAAAGGCTATAAATCAGTTACAGACCTGAAATCCTCCACATTATTGGTGAGTTCATATCACATAGGCAGACGTTTGCGCCGAGTTTGCAGTAATTAGGTGGCTCAGGATGGAAATGCTCTGAACAAGAGTAGGACTCCAAAACTAAATAGCAGAAAATTACTCGGGATTCTTTGAATTGTGGCACCAGGTTCAATGAACAGCTATTGTAGAAACATATCCAGATGTCTTTAATGTTATTATTACAGGCCTACTTTTGAAATTTTTGAAGGGACATATTAGAAGATATTTAGAAATTTAATGTTTTATATGGTTTGACAAATCTGATAGCTAGAATGCTGGGGAGTTTAAATATTACTTTGAATTTAAATACTGTCTTTGTTCCATCGGGAGCAAAGAACTGTCAAAACTAACACTTCTTCCTGACAGTGTGCGTAGAAAGTAGAAACTACTGCCTGCAAATAGAAGCATTTGCCTACAGAGAGGAGCCTTAGAATATAAGACCTAGTATTCAAATTTATTTTATTATGTGCCCACCAAGAATTCATTACAGTAACATTGCTTATTTTACTATCATAGCATAATTGTCTTTCCAAATTGCCTCTATATTTTCATTCATCTATAGTTACAAGATTTAAAAAATATGAACAGGAAAACTTTTTATGTAAAAAGGATAGAAAAGGAAAATAACCAATATTATCCTGTAATTTCTTTGGAAATTGCTTGCTGGTGCAGTCATGAGCAGTTTAACGACTGGGATATGTTCTGAGAAATGAGTCCTTAGGCGATTTCATCTTTGTGCAAACTTATTGCGGTGTACTCACACAAACCTACATGGTATAACCTACTACACACCTACGCTGGATGGTATAGCCTATTGCTCTGCAGGGGAGAAAAAATAATTCTCCCTCTACCCTTCTGTGTTTCTTGTCTGAAACATTCCTGTAATAAAAGACAGATTAACAGGAGGAAAACAAACAAGTTTAATAGTCTGTTTACCTGCTGTATACAGAGAGAGACTCAGAACAACAGAGGAACTCACCAAAGGGGCTGAAGCCACCACCGTAAATACCATCTTCAGTTGACAACAAAAGATGGTGGGGATGGGAGTGTCAGTTCTGGGAGGTTACCAGAAAGAGCACAGTGAACGGGGGTGAGGTTGTTATGCAGATATAGGTCTTTGCTTTCTGCATCCATACGAGTGTCTAAAGATAAGGTCACCCCCCACCTCCCGTTCCTGGTATAGCTAGAGAGACAACCTTACAAGTGGAGATTTTTCTTATGTTACCATTTGCCTGCTGGCATCAAAGCCCAAGAAGAGATGAACAGGAATTTTCAGCAAATGAAGTAAAAGTTTATTAGTCAAGGAGATGGAGCCATGCCCTGAGTCCTAGGTGAGCTAAAGCTCAAAGATATGGCTCCCCGATGGCTTCTAGGGAAGGGGAAATATCATTAATCACAGTAACCAGGGAGTTCAGGTTGTGATTTCTACTGATTTGTTCGTGAAAGAGTGGGGGTAGTTTGTCGATTCGTCTGGGCCTGATATTAGCCCAGATGGGGCTGCTTCATCTGTTTGCACAAGGATGTGGCCAGGAAGGCACTTGTGGAGCTGAAACAAAACTGAGCCTTGATGTAATCTTTTTTCTTTTCTTTTAAGATTACTACTTTTTAAAAATATATTTCATTGATTTTTTACAGAGAGGAAGGGAGAGGGATAGAGAGTTAGAAACATTGATGAGAGAGAAACATCGATCAGCTGCCTCCTGCACACCTCCTACTGGGGATGTGCCCGCAACCCAGGTACATGCCCTTGACCGGAATCGAACCTGGGACCTTTCAGCCCGCAGGCCAATGCTCTAGCCACTGAGCCAAACCGGTTAGGGCTTGATGTAATCTTTAGTTTGCCTGAAATTCTGTCTCTGTGGTCAACAGACCCAGGGCTTTGTTTATAAGATTATTTGATGCTGACCCTAACCTCATTGTCCTTAGTGCTTAATGGTTGAGTGAGCATGCAAGGCTGAAAGAGGCAGGTGAGTCAGGGTGCTAGGTGTGGCCAGTTTGAATCAAAAGAAAAGAAAGGAGCAAAGAAATGAAGTATCTGCATGGTTACACTTACAAATGTAAATGTCTTTACAAAGGGTAACTTCTATTTGGGTTTCAGAGCTTCTCCCATGTCTACTGTTTTGTAAAATTAATTAGCCTAAAATGCCCTTCTGCCAAAGAAGCAAATTTTGGAGTGACAAATTCCTTTATGGCTGACTACAAACCAGTAAGCATGTTACTGTACCAAATACCATAGGCATTTGTAACACAACAGTAAATATTGTGTAATGTATCCCCCAGACCTTAGGAGTGCTATCACATAACTAAGCAGTAGGAATTTTTTCAGCTCCGTTACAATCTGTGGAGCCACGAATCTAGTTCATCTTAACCAAAATATTATTGTCATTATGCTGGGTGTGACTCACGGTGTCCATTGGATTCTCACTTTGAGAAGTGAAAAATATGCCTCTTAAAGGTCATATAATTGAATACCTAATACATGAATCCAAATGCTAAAGAAAACATGTGCCCTCAAAGATAACACATATTCTCTTTAAAATATTTCTTCAAAATACTTTTGACAAGATTGTATATTGACTTCATGGAAGAATAGATGGTTAATAAAATGATACTTTTTCAAACTTTTTTACAAAGGGTAACTTAGTTGATTTTATATATTATTATCTTAGGGTGTTTTTATTTTCTATTTTATTAGGTTTTACATAGAGAGATATGTATGTGTGTGTATGCTTCAGATATAGTTCCCTCAATTTAAATATTAAACATTAGTAACAGCAGATTTTATTGTGCACTGAATTATATGTCAGACCTTAGCATTTAGATTCACAACATCCTGTAAGGTAAATATTATTGTTGGTGCCATTGTACAGGCGAGAAAAGAGAAGCTTGCTGATAAAGTACTTGTCTGTTTTACAAAAGTAGTAAGAGGCAGAGCCAGATCTCAAGCCCAAGTCTTCAGGATCTAAAATCCAGGAAACCAATCTACAACCTCCCAGGATTTAGGAACAAGTTAAGTGCCATTATATCTTAAACCTCATCTGTGATGCTTTTGTTATTTTTGATAAGATATTAGAAAAATGCATCTAGTGATCAGAGTAATATGTCTAAATAATATTTTTATTTCACAGAAAATGGGGATAGTTACTAAGCACAGAAAAGAATATTCATAGTATGAAACTTGATAATTATCCTCAATTGACTTTTTTTTCAAAATTGCATCAAAGTTTTCATCACATTATTATTATAGGTATATTCGATAAAGGCCATGACTTGCCTATTTTGTTCATTATTATACACAAGATTCCTAGAATAGGTGTGCCACACAGTGGGCATTCAGTAAATGTTTGTAAATAAATTATAATATTGTATATTTTTATATATGAGGACATCTTTCTTAAGTTTTTACTTACCCATTTAGAAATGTGTGTAAAATTTTTGTTATATGAGCAATATATAAACAAGTAAATGGGACTTGGTATGAATTAAAAATCTGTTAGATTGCAAGTGATATCAAAATTTGCACGCTATTACTTTTATTCACAGAAAAAGTTTAATGTAGAATTCAGTTTAGAAAGGATGTTCTTGCCATTTTTATGTCTTGTAAACAGGATGTCTCTCCAATATGCTGCAAGTGGTATTCCAGATGCCTCATGCATTTTGCATTTATTCCAAGCAAATGTAAATTTGGTAGGTATGGGTATACCTCCTGCATCCAAGTTTCTGGTTCGTTCAGGACATGCTCTGGACTGAATTTGGTCCCCTGCCAAATTCACGTGTTGAAACCCTAAACCCAATATTATGTTTTTGCAGATGGGACCTTTGGGAGGTACTTACGATTAAATGAGGTCATAATGGTGAGGTCCTAACCCCATAGAAGTAATGTCTTACAGGAATATGAAGAGAGAGAGATTTTTCCTCTCCCCCCATACCTGCACCCTGAGGACAGACCATGTGAGTAATGGTGAGAAAGTGGCTACCTGTAAGTCAGGAAGAGATTCATTCCTAGGAAGTGACCACGCTGGCCCTGTGACCATGGGCTTCTAGCTTCCCAGCCTGTTGTATTCTGTTGGGACACCCCAAGCACACAGAGAACATTTTATGTTTTATTAGTTAAATGCCAGAATTTACTGGCATCCCTAAGTGCATAATCAGCTTCAACTGAAATCAAAATTATCAGTCAGCATGTTTGATTTTTGGTTTCTAACAATAGACACATTATTTTTTTTTACAGTAATCACAGAGAATCAGTGGTCACATAAAGTATACCTGTAAGCAGATACTTTAAAGCCACTTGCTCTCTTCATTTATTTATTTTTGTACAGATCAGTATATTTAAAAAAATATTGGGGGAGGAGGTTCAGAAGTAGTTTATTCTTACAATTCTTCCCACCTGCTTATATTAAAGAGTTAAAGTGGGCTTGTTTACAGGAGGATGGATGCCTTCATTATAATTGCAGAGCATGACTGAGACAAGAGCAGACTGAAGTAGGAACCTGGGAGAGTTGCTGAGCTAGGAGGAGAAGCATGGCTGAGGACAGCTGATTTGTCATTGAGACCTAATATATCAAGGCAAGCAGGAAATACGCATGCCTTCAGGAGAGTCTGGGCTGGCAACCAGGGTGTTGATGAAATGAGCCTCTGCATGTAGTCATGTGCTGGGGTAAAGCATAGCAATCATTACCTAATTCCTCAGAGGACTTTGTCAGTGCAAGCATACTGTCTTGATGTAAAATGTCTTGAGATGTACTTATAAAATATTACTCTATGTTTCTTAAATGTTACAATTTGTAAGGCATACCACTCTGGTTTTATTTTTAAACCACAGAGAGATTTTGATGAAGCATGTTCATTAGCTTGCATTAATTATACATGCAACAGCCATGAAACAGGTGTTTGGCTGTAAGAGGGGTATTTAATCAAAAAAATTGATCTTAAACTAGTATTTCATATGCTGTCCTTATTTATGGACTCTCTCACAGAACATTAATAAAAATTATGATTAAATGTCTAGATCCTTTTGGGGGGGAGGCTGTTGTATTTGTACTATAAATATTTTTATTTACATATTTAATTTTTTAATTTAGCAAAATTTCACTGTGCTTAAAATAATCCAAATTGAGACTCCCTAGACCAAAAAATCTGAAAATGATTTGGAATTTACTTGACTACATAACGTTACACAGGAAATACACACAAATTAAATCATATGATTGTTTAGATTGAGTCTGCACTTTTCAAATGATGCTTGTGCTTTTACAGTTATAAGATTCTCTTCCTAAATCAATCCTTTCTGGAGGGTTTGGAGTCACCTTTCCTGTTATTACTTTCGAGGTACAGATTTCAGATGTTCCTGGTAGGTAAGCAGTCGGGTAGATTTATTTCTCCAGAAATTTCAGGCTTTTGCAAATTATATCAGGTGGTCAGAGGCCTTTTAAAAATAGCAAACAGCTTTCTCAGCTTTTATTGTAAAAGGTGCTCTCATAAGCTTTGTGTAAATTTTGAATTGCCATATCTAAGCTCAAGTGAGGAAGATGCTTTTAGATGTCCAAAGCCACAGAATGGATGCTTTGTGTTTGGAGTCCTGTATTTTACTTCCCAGAAATTTTCAGATATTGGCCCTGGCATTGCTTTGCAAAAAACAATTGCTTCAGAGACCCCTTCAGTGTTTGAGATCCAAAATGGCAACCTTCTTCTTATGTTCACAGCTCATGAAGAAGAAACAGGAGGGGTGGTTTTATAGAAAGTTAGTCAGGAAGTGGAGGTCTTTACTTAATTGATACTTCATTTCTCTGTGATCCTTAAATGTTATATTTATGAGTCCGTGTATGTGTGTCCGTGTGCACATGCGAGCACACACATAGACACACATCTTTTCTACCTATACCTATATATTTATGCATCCAAGAAGCAGTATCTGCTAAGACCCATCTCCCTAAACTCCAAGAGGCTAGTTACAATGGAATTGGCATTATTTATATCTTTTTAAAATGTTGCCAAGCACTCTATTTGGCATACATTAGTGCTAGATGCTTGAAAATCTTGGTTTTATTTTACTACTAGAGGTCTGGTACATGAAATTTGTGCACTCGGGGCGGGGGGGTCCCTCAGCCCAGCCTGCACCCTCTCACAGTCCAGGAGCCCTCGGGGGATGTCCGACTGCCAGATGAGGACATCAGCCAGCAGTAGAACATCTTTAGCGCTGCTGTGGAGGCAGGAAACACTCCTGCCACCACCACTGTGCTAGGCAGCCATGAGTCTGGCTTGTGGCTGAGCAGCACTACCCCTGTGGGAGCACACTGATTACCAGGGGACAGCTCCTGCATTGAGCGTCTGCCCCCTGGTGGTCAGTACGCATCATAGTGACTGGTTGTTCCACCGTTCAGTTGATTTGCATGTTAGTCTTTTATTATATAGGATGGTATTTTGTAACATGTTTGGGATAATCAGATTTTTATATCTAAGTAATCATGTATATACACTTAATGGAATTTCTAGAGCATGTTACCTCCCCCAAAAGAGAATTCATAGGTCATCCAATTTTGTGGGCTTGCCTTTCATGTGGAAGAAATAACAGAGGACTTCTAATAACTTGTCCTGCTGAATAGAATGACCTAGATTTGTTGTATACTGACAAAGCTGCTAGAGGATATTTTTACATTGCCATTTTGTCCTCAAGAGTTTATCTAACTGATTTCACCATATGAAATCCCTTTCAGGTTTCTTGTCTGACAGTGGATATTCTGTTGCATTTGTAGTATCAGGAAGCTAGAAGGCAAGAGGTAAGGGTTAGCTGAAAATAGGAGATAAGAGTTCATATTTCTTCTGTCCATGAAAGAAAACTCTACCCAGAAAAGGAAAACTAGCAAGATCTCTTCTTGTCCCACTCATTGTCTTGTAGGAATAAAAATGATTGATTTTATTATTATTTAAAAAGATATTGAATTACCATGACAGTCCCAGTTTTAAAGTAGATAAGCAATGTGAATCAAAATTATAACCTTGACCAAGCTGTGCAAAATTGCCTTCTAAATGTTCACTCTGATTTGATGAAATGAAACATCTTTATTTCACACTCGATTTTTAATGGACTGATTATTATTGTACTCGATGCTTTATTCCTCTCTACTTGTACCTAACTAATAGATATGATAAGTGAATTCACCAGTATTTGCAAGGGAGATGTGTAAGAACATATGTCAGGCTCCCCAGCTTCCTTAGCAAACGTTATTTGTGATTTGTATATCTGGTAGGGAATTGAAAGACATTGAATATTTTCTTTTAATTATGAAAATTTTACCCTGCAAATTTCTCATTATTCATAACAAATGTGAATTGATTGTCAGACACACGGTCATAGTTATTCAATCGTAGTAATGTGGAGTTCTGTATGCTGGAATGTAACAGTGTTTTTCGTTTCAGATCATTGAGTCCAATCAACTAAGTTATTATGGGATAGACAGGATGGGGCAAAAGGTAGATTCACAATTACGAGTAAGCAAAACTCAGAGTTTATTCTTGCGTTATTTTACATTATTTTTTTTTTTCGATATGGACAGCAGTAAACCTACTTTTGGCCCACACATGGTGCCTGAGTTTTACTCGTAATGAAGTTGAATTCCAAGGTGTTTCTGAAACTCTGTGTTTGGAACAAGTTCATCTCTTTTAGGATAGAGAAGAGTAAAACTGTTTTCTCCTATAATCTGTCTAGTATCTATAAACACATATTTAAAACCCAAAGTAGAAACACTTAGACGTTGAGAAATTCATTAATGAGGGGAGGAGTTACTGGTGTTAACATTTCCAACTCGGATGACAGAGAGCCTCACCTGTATCCCTTACAGACCCTCAGTAACAGCTGTAATACCGTCACACACAGAAGAGAGGTATAATATTGAAACGCGAAAATTAGACTGCAATGCGTGGATTTTCCTCTGAGCAAGATGCAAAGGTGATTTCCCAGGTTCTTGTCTAGGTGGATTCGAAGAATGAAGCCATGGACAAAAGGTGGTACAGGAGAAGGTGGTAATTTATTGCGAAACACACAGACTCCCATGTTGGGAAGGGGAGAGAGAGACCCACTAAGTCCCTCTTTCCTAAGGTTTATAAAGGCTGCAGATCTCTGTGTCCTGATATCCCATCTGATTGGTCACTATAGCAGCTTCAGAGCTCAAACCCCACTGGGGTCCCTCTCTTTTTCTCCCTTTTGTTTTTCTACTCCCTGTGACCTTCCTCTTTATTCTGTGAATGAGTAGACTCCTCTCCCTTTATTCTTGGAATGAGTGGCTTCCTCTCCCTTTATTCTGTAAATGTACACCTTTTGGCAGCTCCCTTATTCTGTGAATGTATACCTGTGGCAGCTCCCAGCTTTGCAGCCCTGCGGTTCTCCCCAAGGGACTTCTTAATTCCTAAAACACCCTAAACCTGTCTACTTTACCCATAAAAACTCCTTTCAGAATGAACATATAGAATATAACTATTAATATAGACATTGGTATATTTTTATGTATTGCTCAGAATATTAATGTAGTCTTGGCAGTTACATTGTATAACATATTTCATCCTAACTGGTTGATTTGTGAAATGATAATAAAAATAAGAAAGAAAAGATGGACATTTAAAAAATACTTTATTGATTTCAGAGAGGAAGAGAGAGGAAGAGGGAGATAGAAACAGCAATGATGAGAGGGAATCATTGATTGGCTGCCTCTTGCATGCCCCCTACAAAGGATCAAACCTGCAAAGCGGACATGTGCCCTGACTGCGCATTGAACCAGGCTCATAGGCCGACACTGTGAGGCACACTGGCCAGGCAAGATGGGCATTTTTTAAACAGACATGGGGCATAAAGAAGGCATTTTTTTTCTTCTCTCCAAGTTCATGGGAATTCATATCTAAGAAGACATTATTATTAGCAGCAAGCATCTGTTGAGATTCCACTTTCTTATTTTTATTTTATTTTTTAATTGAATGTATTCGGGTGACATTGATTCATAGGATCATCATATAGGTTTTGCATTTAAATTTTTGTAATACATGATCTGCATATTGCATTGCGTGCCCACCACCCAAAGTCCGATTGTCTTCTGTCACCATGTATTTGGCCACCTCTACTACCCCTCTACCCCTCTTCCCTCTGGCAACCACCGTACTGTTGTCTGTGTCTATGAGTTTCAGTTTCGTATCACACGCGTGAGTGAAACCATACTTTCCTTATTTTTTCCTGACTGAGTTATTTCACTAAGTATAATATTTTCAAGGTCCTCCGTGTTGTCACAAATGGCAGTATTTTATCCTTTCCTATGGCTGAGTAGTATTCCAGGGTATATATGTACCGCATCTCCTTTATCCAGTCCTCTACCAAAGGACACATCGGTTGTTTCCAGTCCTGGCCACTGTGAATATTGGCGCAATAAGCAGAGTGGTGCATATACCTTTGCGAGTAAATGTTTTTGAGTTTCTCAGGTGGATGCCCTGAAGAGGTCATACAGTAACTCTATTCTTAATGTTTTGAGAGACTTCCATACTGTTTTTTCATAGTGACTGTACCAGTCATATTCTCATTATTGATGAATGAGGGTTTCTTTTTCTCCACAACCTCTTCAGTACTTGTTATTGCCTGTCTTATTGATAATAGCCATTCTAACAGGTGTGAGGTAGTATATCATTATAGATTTGATACATTCAGTGCACTCCCCATTAAAATACCAAGGGCATATTTCAAAGACCTAGAACAATCTCTCTAAAATTCATTTGGAATAAAAAAAAAAGACCCCAAATAGCTGCAGCGATCCTGAGAAAGAAGAACAAAGTAGGAGGGATCTCAATATCAGCTCTCAAACTATATTACAAAGCCACTGTTCTCAAAACTGCCTGGTACTGGCACAAGAATAGACATATAGACCAATGGAATAGAATAGAGAACCCAGAAATTGACCCAAATTACTATGCTCAAATAATATTTGACAGAGGAGGCAAGAACATACAATGTAGTCAAGATAGTTTCTTCAATAAATGGTGCTGGGAAAATTGAACAGATACATGCAAAGAAATGAAACTAGACCACCAACTTACACCATACACAAAAGTAAACTCAAAATGGATAAAGGATATGAACATAAGATGGGAAACCATACAAATATTACAGGAATCCACAGGCAGCAAAATCTCAGACATATGCCAAAGCAATATCCTCACTGATACAGCTCCTAGGGCAATGGAAACTAAAGAGAAAATAAACAAATGGGACTACATCAAAATTAAATTTCTATTGTGTATTTGGGGCTGAGTTAAAAAATGGTATATGACAATGCACTTCATCTTAAAAGGCCTATAATTTAGAGATGGAATGTGAGAAACATGGACTGAGATAAAATTTCAAGTAGGAAAGTTCTCTTTCCTCTCAGTTTGATTAATTTTAACATGATTTAACTATATTACCCTTCTGTGTGCTAACAGTACTCTAATCATTCATCCTCAAAGTAAAGCTAATCTAATAAATCATTAACAATTTATTCTGCATTTATCAAATATTTCTATCCTTTGTTCCTAGAAGCATTTGATATTAAAAATGAATGTCTTGCCCGGCCAGTGTGGCTCAGGGGTTGAGGGTCACCCTGTGAACTAGGAGATCACTGCTGAATTCCTGCTCAGGGCACATGTCCAAGTTGTTAGTACTGGGCTTGATCCCAGTAAGGGGTGTGCAGGAGGCAGCTGATCCATGGTTCTCTCTCATCATTGATGTTTCTCTCTCTCTCTCCCTATTCCTTCATTTCTCTGAAATCAATTTAAAAAAAATATTAAAAAAAAGAATGCCTTTCCAGTAAGGAACCTAAACCAATGTGCCTCTAGTAGTAGGAATGTCAGGCTCTTTAAGAACCAGGTGTATATATCTGTGCTTATTATATATGAACTCAAGAATGACAATCTGCCTTGCTTAGAAGTAAAGTCGCCTAATCTGTAATACAGAAAGGAGTTCATCTGTTTTGCAATGCTTTTTCATATTTAAATTTTCAAGAGAATAAAAGATTACTTGGTTAACGAATCTATTAAAATATTTATTTTGAAAATTATTTAAATTTCAAAAACCTTGAAAGTTATAGAAAAATGGTTTATTTGTAAATATTTGAAAATTTATTGCAGTAAAACCAGTATATGAAATGTTAAGTTTCTAAGATAAAATCAGATCACCTTTTTACTTATAAAACTCTTATTTTAATGTAGTTTTATATATATAAACTATGTGTATATCTGCCCTAATAAAAGCGTAATATTGAAATTGACCATTTCTACGGGATGCCAAAGCCACACTCACCAGCCAGTCAGAGTGGCTGTATGCAAATTAGCCCAGCCAAGATGGAGGCTGGCAGCAGAAACGTGGAGGCAGGTGCAGTGCAGGCGGCAGGGTGAGTGGGACATAGGGGGCAGGTGACAGGTTGGGGTGTGTGAGGTGGATGAGGTACGATGGGCAGGTGGCAGGCCGCAGGTTGGGCGGGTGCAGGTTGGGCTGAGGGACCCCCCGAGTGCACAATATATTGTGCACCGGGCTCCTAGTATGTATATATAATAAAGTGTTTGCAAATTATGAATGCCAAAGCCTGCCAATGAATATGTCACACTTTTTAGCACCTGAAGTTCTAAATATAATTGTAGTTCTTAAAATTATGATTTTAATTCTCAAAGAAAAGCTGCTCAAAATAAAAAAAGAAAAGAAACGAAAGAAAACCCAACAGTGTAGACTTGTCTATTAGTATCCAAACATGAACACAAGTAAATATATATATATATATATATATATATATATATATATATATATATATAGCTTTATTGATTTATTATGATTTCATAAACATCTTTTCCAAGTTATATACTGAACCTCACATATTCGTGATATATATATATATTTAATTTAAATTCTTTATTTTTGAAAACATTGCATATATCCTTTTTTCCACCCCCCAGCGCGTGCCCTCACCCCCCTGCTGTCTGTGTCCTTGGTTATGTTTATATGCATGCATACTAGTCCTTTGGTTGATCTCTTAGCCCACCCTCAGCCTCCTGCCTTCCCTCTGAGGTTTAATGGTTTGTTTGATGTTTCTATGTCTCAGGATCTGTTTTAGTTCGTCAGTTTACTTTGTTCACTATATTCCACAAATGAGTGAGATCATGTCATACTTACCCTTTCTGACTGGCTTATTTTGCTTAGCATAATGCTCTCCAGTTCCATCCATGCTATTGTGAATTGTAAGAGTTCTTTCTCTTTTACAGCAGCGTTGTATTCCATTGTGTAGATGGAGCACAGTTTTCCAATCCACTCATCTGCTTATGGGCATTTAGGCTGTTTCCAAATCTTAGCTAATGTAATTGTGCTGTATTAACATAGGGGTGAATATATCCTTTCTGATTGGTGTTTCTGAGTTTTGGGACATATTCCTAGAAGGGATTACTGTATCAAATGGGAGATCTATTTTTAACTTTTTGGGGAAACTCCATATTGTTCTCCACAGTGGCTGTACCAGTCTGCATTCCCACCAGCAGTGCATGAGGGTTCACTTTTCTCCACATCTTTGCCAGCACTTGTTTATTGATTTGTTGATGATATCCATTCTGACAGGTGTGAGATGGTACCTCCTTCTCATTTTGATTTTGCATCTCTCAGATGATTAGTGACTTTGAGCATATTTTCATATGTTCCTTGGTCTTCTGTGTGTCCACTTTTGAGAAGTGTCTGTTTAGGTCCTTTCCCATTTTTTGATTGGATTATTTATCTTCCTTTGTTAAGTTGTATGAGTTACCTATAAATGATGGAGTTTAAACCCTTATTCGATATTACCGTGACAAATACGTTCTTCCGTGCAGTAGGCTTTCTTGTTATTTTATAGATGGTTTCTTTTGCTGTGCAGAAGCTTTTTATATTGAGGTAGTCCTATTTGTTTATTTTCTCCTTACTTTCTGTTGTCCTAGGAGGTGTGTCGGTAAACATATTGGTACCAGATATGTCTGATACATTGCTGCCTATGGATTCTTCTAAGATTTTTATGGTTTCCCATCTTACATTTAAGTCTTTTATCCATTTTGAGTTTATTTTCATGTATGGTGTAAGTTGGTGGTCTAGTTTCATTTTTTTGCATGTATCTGTTTAATTTATCCAACATCATTTACTGAAGAGACTGTGTTGACTCCATTGTGTGTTCTTGCCTTCTTTGTCAAATATTAATTGAGCATAATGGCTTGGGTTGATTTCTGGGTTCTCTGATCTGTTCCACTGGTCTGTAAAATAAAATATATATTTATATATACACAATTTATTTAAAAAATAGCATCAGTTTGTTAGAAGATAATTGACTTTTAACCTAGTGTTGTACTAATCTACAGTGCTGACAAACGAGGCTCCCGTAAACATTGTAGACTCATTCCATTTGATTCTGCCTCTCTGCCTTCTTGAGCTGCTTTATTTCAGGGACTCTCCAGTGTTTAAAACTCTGAAAATAGTATGGCTCATCCTAGTATCCCTGCTCATGTTTTAGTCAGGAGGACTAGTTCATGCTGAATTCAGAATTCTCAAAGACGGGTAATTTTACGCAAGATTCTAAAATTTATTTTGTGTACCATATCTAATGCAGGTATCAAGGTGCCCTAAGAATTGACCACTGCCACAGTGAGATAGGACATAGCAAATCATACGCTGACTCTTAAAGTATTCACAGGGAATGATGGACGTCACTTTCCTTCACATTACATTAGCCAAGTCAAATCACTTGGATAGGCCTAACTTCAAAGGAGTTTAAAACTATAATCCTACCCTGTACCTGGAAGAGCAAATCTGAATTGATTTGGTAACCAGCTGTAATGACCAACTCATCCACCTATCCCCTATAGATTGCATTCTTGCAAATATTACTCTCTGATTCCTCCCAACCCTGTTTTCTTTTCTCAGTGTAGTTCCACTGTGTTCTTGGAACTCCAACCCATAGTAAACTGTTGGGAGTGGCTACAGTATTTGAACAGTATCAAGCCTTGGACTGACTTGTGGCAAAGCCACATACAAGTCCCAGCTTTGAGGGCTTTGCCCTCCCAGCACAATTGTAGCCAAAAGGCTATGGTTGTAACCTTGACCTTGTAGTCCTACCCTGCAGTCCCAGGTTGCTAAGGGATGTGGGCTGCAGGGGGGTGGCGTGGGTACAGCAAGTGCTGCCAAAACAAGGCTTGATAGAGTTCATAGAGCAACAACAGGAAAGAAGCAGATCTGAAATTTGCAAGAACATTATAAATATCTTGCCCTTGTTTTGCATTATGTGATCTGACTATAAAGTAAAGATTCGCCTTGCAGATTGTGTCACTGTTTCCTCATCCAGGCACAGTGATCCATCTGGTCCCAACTGTATTCTCATCTCTGTTTTTCTTTTTTTTTTTAATCCGTCACCACCCCTCCTCAGGTACACCTCTGGCCATGCTGGACGTGGTTTAGTAAAAAGTCATAATCCCATTTCATATTTTCTACTTCTTAACTAAAATCTGAGTTTCTTACAAGAAAAATTTTTGTTCTGTTACTCTCATAATTATTCACTGTTATTTCCCCCATAATAATAGCTAGAAATTGATTTGGCATTTCCTTTAATGTTATTCTGAACTATAGTTTTATTAAAATTAAGATATTTATTAAAACACTAGAGGCCCATTGCAGGAAGATTGCTGCAAGAATAGGGCTTCCTGAGCCAGAGCGAAGCCGAGAAGAGAGTGAAGCCCGCCTCGGCTCCCTTCTCTGCCGCCTCAACTCCCTTCTCTGCCACTTTGGCTCCCCCCCTCCCCTCTCCCTCCCTGCTTCAGCTCTGTTCCCTTCTCCACCACTTGACTCCCTTCTGCAGCACTTGGCTTCCTTCTATGCTGTCTTCAGTCTATGCTCGCCTGTGTATGCAAATTAACCACCATCTTTGATGGGTTAACTTGCATACAGTTGCTCTGATTGTCTGGTGGGCATGGCTTGACTGGTGGGCATGGCTTAGGTATAATGGAGTGAGGGTTAATTTGCATATTTCTCTTTTATTAGATTAGATAGACTTAGAAACAAAATAAAAATAATAACCATGACAAAACAATTAACAGTAGCACAACAGAAACCTAACTATTTTTGAGTCCTTTGCCAATTTTTATCCTTCACGAATGTCAACTGAAAATCTTCCATTACCTGGGCCACTCTTTTCCCTTATTATTTCTCCACCGGGTTGACTTCAGTGGCTCTGATAGCAACCATTAAACATGATTATGTGAATTTTCTCCCAAACTGTTAGTTCCCTCACTTATTAAATTTATATTTTATTTATCCTCAATCATTTCAACTCTTTTGATAGTAGGCTTAAACTATTTGTCTTTCATCTTGGAAATTTTAACAACATTTTGCCTTATCTACTTATACTTTAGGGCTCTAAACACTGGTTACTTCTTTTCTTTTTTTAAAATATATTTTATTGATTTTTTACAGGGAGGAATGGAGAGGGATAGAAAGTTAGACACATCAGTGAGAGAGAAGCATCGATCAGCTGCCTCCTGCACACTCCCTACTGAGGATGTGCCCGCAACCAAGGTACATGCCCTTGACTGGAATCAAACCTGGGACCCTTGAGTCTGCAGGCTGATGCTCTAGCCACTGAGCCAAACCAGTTAGGGCTGGTTATTTCTTAATAGAGTCAAACCCCAGTTCTTGAACATCTCCCATCTGAACAGTTCAGTTCTTGACCAGGTTGTTCACAGAAAATATGTCTCAGATGTCAAATAAAACTTCAGTTTCCCACCTGACAATTCTTTCATGCTGATACCTCAGCATGACAAAATGCATTTCTCAGGCAACAACCAAAAGAGAGAGTGCTTTTGTTGTTGGCAATATAAAGATAAGCAAAAGTTTAAAGCATAAGAGGCCATCGAGAGTGCTAATGTTGCTAAAGGTGTGAAAATGATCACAAAACAAGAATCATAGGCAATTGAAGAGGTAGAAAAATTGTTGATTGGATAAAGAGCAGTTAGTCCTCAGTCAGTGATAGCATTTCTGAGGCAATGCTGACATCCTGAAAGGCACCTCTGGAATGAATGCTGACAGAGATTAATTTAAGGCTAGTAGGGGGTGGCTTGATAAATTTAAGAATATCCTATATAATAAAAGTCTAATCTGCAAATAGACTGAACAGCAGAACAACCAGTTGCAATGATGCACACTGACCACCGGGGACAAACATTCAATGCAGGAGCTGCCCCCTAGTGGTCAGTGTACTCCCTTAGGGGGGGTGCCACTTAGCCAGAAGGTGGGCTCATGACTGGTGAGCGCAGGGGTGATGGTGGGAGCATCTCTGGCCTTCGGGGCAGCACTAAGAATGTCCCCTGACGGCTCTGGGACTGTAAGAGGGTGCAGGATGGACTGAGGGACCCCCTCTGAGTGCATGAATTTCATGCACTGGGTCTCTAGTCAGTATTTCTTTATAAACTAAACAGTACATTAGACATGTACTATATATAAGAAAGGTTAAAATGGAATCATTTGTGGGTCTGGAATGGATTATTTCAGTTTACATTATTTCTTGTTTTAAAACTTATCTTTATTTTTGAAACTATTATAGATGTTCCCCTCCCCCCCCATTCACCCCTTTCATTCCATTCCTATCTCCATTGCTCCCTCCCCCACTCCCCTAGTCTTCACCACACTGTTGTCTGTGTCTATGGGTTATGCATATGCACATATAAGTTCTTTGGTTAATCTCTTCCTGCCCCTCCTCCTGTCTTCCCTCAGAGATTCATCAGTCTGTTTCATGCTTCTATATCTCTAGATCTATTTTTTTCATCAGTTTAGTTTGTTCATTAGATTCTGCATATGAGTGAGATCATGTGATACTTATTTTTCTCTGACTGTCTTATTTCACTTAACCTAATATTCTCCAGGTCCTTCCATGCTGTCTCAAAGGGTAAGAGATCCTTCTTTTTTTACAGCTGCATAATATTCCATGGTGTAAATGTATCACATCTTTTTTATTAGCTATCTTGCATTTTCTCCTAATAGCTATTTCAAACCTTATCTAAGTCCTCTAATCCCTACCCCACCAACTTTTTTCCTACTTCCTTTTCCCCTCTTATCAAATTGCCCTAGTTTCTCTTTAAAGATAAAGACCTGACTCACAATTACAAATGAAGGTATGTATGCACTCATATTTGATGCTTGTTCTTTAAGTGTAAATTAAATGGAAGATATTCATCTAAGGTTAATTTTTCTAAATGTAACTGTAGAATATATACTAATATACTAGTATGCATTTCCTTCCTATATAGCATCTTCAACACTTTCCTGAGACTCTGTCCATTAGTATTTGCCCATGGTTAAGAGTCTTTATTCTACAAAAACATACCTTTTTTACATATGTGCCTTTTATCAAATATTAGTGTTTATTTTTTTAATATATTTTTATTAATTTCAGAGAGGAAGAGAGAGGGAGGGATAAAAACAGCAATGATGAGAGAGAATCATTGATCAGCTGCCTCCTGCACACCCCCTACTGGGGAACAAGCGGGCAACCCGGGCACATGCCAGGCTTATTTTTGTTTCACATTTTCTTAGACTCTTCTCTCTGTCTTCCTCCCTCCCCTTCTGTTTCTCCCTTCCTCCCTCTCCAATTTCTAACTTTTCATTATTTACTTATTCATGTAACCTGTCCTGCATTTCTTTCGTTTTACTTATGGTATTTTTGTCAAGTTAGGCAGCGTCCCCTTTTTTACTAATTCTAATAGACTTTACGCTCACCGCCTCTTCACTAACATTCCATTCTTTTCCTGCTCCAGCAACATCTTCTCTGGTGACCTTTCTATGTCTGTCATATTTTTCCTTCATGAAATATGCTCTCTCCACATCCATTAAATACCTTCAGCTTCAGGGTTGCCTTTTCTATCCTCTTCTATTCATACCTCACACTCATTACAATAGTACCTACTCTTGTGCCTTCACATACTCATATATCAGTTTGTTTTAAATATACATTTCCCATTGTGACCTCTCTTCTGAAATCCAAATTTATTCAAAGCACCTTTAGAAAGTGACTCTTATCTTTTTTATCATCTCTTCTGAATAAAATAAACAAAACTGAACTTACACTCTTCTCCCAAAATATTTTCCCGTCTCTTTTTTTGTTAGTGAACAAAATCACTGTTCTCTAAGCTTCACTCCTTCATTCTCTTTTACCTTTTATATTCAACCAATATCAGATAAAATAAAATCTTTAATGACTCATGTTTTGAATTAATTTCTCTTCATCCTCATAACCATTACTTCAGCTTAGGAATTTAGAATTCCCATGTAAATGTTCAGATTTGCTTTATTATTGGTCTGTCTTCCCCTACCCCCCTACCCCCCACTGCTTTACAATTTGTTCTCCATACTGCTGCTCACATAGCCTTTGTAAAAACAGATCTGATAGTACCCCCTATGCTTAAATCCTTGTTATCCCCTGACCTTCAGAATAAGAGTACCATTTTTCCACATTGCATAAAGTTTCTTTGTGATTTGGTTTCTGCTGAACTCTTCAACATCATCATTTATAAATCTTTCCCTTTAAATGTGTGCCCTAGCCATGCAGAATCCCATTTTAAAGAACACATTTGCTAAGCATCCTTCCTTGTTGTGCTGTAACGATCACCTGGGATACATTCTCCGTTGCAACTTGACTCCTGCTCAGTTACCATTTAACCAATTCTTGCTAATCCTTCAAGAAGCCATTTCTAATATGTCTAATTGGGTTAGTTGTCATTCCTCTTTGCTCTACTAATAATATCCCTCTTAAACTCTGTAATCATCCCAATTGTAAGCTTCCTGAGGACATCAACAGGGCCAAAGTCCAGTTTGTATTCTTGGCACCCATCCAGTGTCTACTGGTGCACAATAATTATTGCTAGTTGTTGAATAAACAAGTGACTCAGTTCTTTTAATCAACAGTGACAAAAATCCACAGGGCATTAATGGAAAGCATGGTGATGTTCAGATAAGTTCTCTCCTTTGGCCAATACCAGTAGTACTATGCCAAGGCTATTTTTTTTTTTTTTTTTTAGTTTTGATAAAAGTGCTGCAAGTTCGATAAGATGTATCTGGGGAAGCTGAGTGAAAGATATGTGAAACTTCACTGCATTAGTTTTGCAACTCTTTTATAAAGCTAAAACGATCTCAAAATAAAATGAAAAAACAACCTCAAGCTTTAATAGTACCCACCACTCCTTCTTACTCTCCTGAATTCATAGAGAATCTTCATGTTCTTCTAAGAAGTGTTTATCAAACTAATGTTGCTGCTAGCAATCAATTACCGTTGTACTGTGTATTTGTCTGTTAATGGTACCTTGGTTTCCTGTTATTTATTAATATCACCTGGGGAGTAAAATGAGTGAAATTATCTTTATAGATGACTTTTCTCCAGGCTCTGAGTTACTGATTCCCTCATTATTATTTTACAATTCCTTCGTGTTGATTTTTTCTGCTTATTGATACCTCTGATTATAGCATTAGCTAACTTTTGTTAAAGTGTTTTAGAAAGCATCATATCATTATGAATCTTTTTTCTAATTATTTTTATACTCGGCGAACACATTCTCTTCCTCCAGATAGCAATGACCCATGATATATAGCTCAACAAAAATTACACTTGTTGGATAACATGGACCTTATAACTTGGAGAATTTGTGACTAATGTTTTCCAATTTCTGCTGTTCTGTGAGAGAAAGATGCAGCTTTGTGGAGTACGCTTTCGTGAGTCCTGGCTGTCCTGGTGAGGCCTGCAGAACGTGTACGTTTCCTAGCAGCCCGGCACCCTTTATCTGGCGTTCTGAAGGCATAGCTTTCAGTTGTTTCTGATTCCCCACCGGTGGCAGGTGGGACTTCACAGCTCTTTGACTCAGGAGCTGATAGGTGTATTCTTTGAGGGCACAATTGGCAGCTTGGCAGTCAGCACTCTTCAGTGATCAGTGGAGCTCAAAGAGAATCCCTTGTTTTATGCAGCTCCTTTATGAAAGCTTCAATCTGTGCGCCAGCTGAAAAATATCATACACAGTGAACCCTAAACTTTAAAAATAGTCAAGTCTAATGGACTCTCTTTGGGATACTGCCACCGCTGAGGACAATAGGACTTTTGCAGTGCCCAACGTAGGCTGAATGAATTTGAATTAGACTCCCTTAATCACACGGAGAAACCAGAGTGGAGGACATGACTAGTCTTCTAGCAGCTTATTACTTGATTCTCAAGTTGAATGCCTGTTCCTTTTAAGGGTTTCCCATTTTTCCTTTGGCAAGAGTGCAATTTCTGACAGCACCGTAACATCTCCAGCTATGACAGCTGTTGTGTTTAGATTGACAGGGTGTCTGAACAGTTGAGAATTTCTGGATGTCTGTGCAGAGCCAGCGTTGTAAGCATGGAACCAGTATTACAAGTCAGCTTTATGGGTCTCTCAGCTACTCGTCTCTGCCGTGTTTAACACTAAGATCAGGGTTCACCTTCAGCTCCTGACACCCTAGCCAGGGTGGCTCCCTGTGAGGTGAAAAGTAGTTCCTTTTGAAGAGGTGGTAAAATGAAGTGGAAAAGACATGAATTAGGACAAAGATTTGAGTACTCAGATCCCTGGTACTTAAATTTATTCCTGTGGGTTCAGATTCTTTCCTTGTAAAATGCTAATAAAAGGAACTTTTCTCTTGGCCTCTTAGTGTCATTCATGAATTTGGAAGAACTGTTTTGTAAAATGGAAAGTTCCTGGTGTTTTGCTCTGAATTTGATATGGCTTTGGGCTCTGGATTCTACCTCTAAGTTCCATTTTTTGGCAGTTTTCCCTAAAGGTTCCTGAATGTTTAGATTTTCTGAGGCAGTGATAGTGGTTGGCAATCAAATCAATTCAACTCTCATTTATTACTGAAATTAAATTGTATGTAGAAGCCTCCTGAGCAGAACAAATCTAAGTTTCTTTTTTCTCATTTAAAGCTGTGAGTTGATTTCCTCTAGGTTTTTAAAAAATAAAATCAGAGAGTTGATTTGAATATTTGAACAGTCATTATAATACTGTTTCTTTACATGTGGAAAGGAGAGAGTTCAACATACGTATCGGCTTTTTTTTTTTCTTCTTTTTTAGCAATGGTGCCCCCCTTTGGTTCTGACCTTCAAAATCACCATTTCAATGACATTTCCCCCTGCATATCTTTTCTAAAATTACAGCCCCTTTCCTTACCTCCACGACTGTTTTTTCCTTCCTGGCTTTGTGTTCTTACCTGCACCCATCGTTATTAACTTTCTGTATGTTGTATGCATTTATCATCTTTAATGTCTGACTGGCCCCTTGAAGTGTAAGTGCCAGGAAGTAAGATAGTTTTGTCTGTCTGCTTCACTGCTCTGTTGTCAGAAGCTACAGCAGTGCCTGGCATAGTAGCCTCTGAAACGTATCTGGTCATCACTAAATGATAAAACGCTAAGAAGAATTAGATTAAATACATATTTCTGTCTCAAGTATTTTCCCTAATTAAATGTTTCAAATCTCATTAGGTCATATTAGGGATTATAATAGTTGCTGTTCCTTTTATATGGTCTTAATTTGCTTAATTGTCCACCCATCAGACTTTTTTTTTTTTTTTTTAGATTTTAAATAGGTTTTGGCTAATTTAATAATATTTATTTGAAGACACCTCTCCTTGTTAATTTGAACTACAACATGAAATGGTGATTTATTTTCTTGATTGTGATTGACTTTATAATAGCGTACTGATTATTCATTAAAATTAAGCTCAAAGTCCTCTCTTTTTAAAAAAAAAATATATTTTATTGATTTTTTTACAGAGAGGAAGGGAAAGGGATAGAGAGTTAGAAACATCGATCAGCTGCCTCCTGCACATCTCCTACTGGGGATGTGCCTCAACCTAGGTACATACTCTTGACTGGAATTGAACCTGGGACCCTTGAGTCCACGACCAACGCTCTATCCACTGACCCAAACCAGTCAAGACTCAAAGTCCTCTCTTATTGGTTCTTGTATAAGCAGTGGTTCTCAGTTCTGCAGTTACAATCTTTGGGGGAGCATTAGAAACACAGTGATGTCAAAACCGTATATTGGACCAATTCAATCAGGATCTATCATGAAGTGGGGACTTAGACCAGTTTGTTGTTTGTTTGTTTTTTTAAATTTTTTAACTCCTAGGAAGATTCTAATGTGCTTCCAGGATTTTTAAGTATTAGTCTGTACCCTCTGGGGATGACTTGATCAACAAAGTAATTACAGGGTATTTCTTTTGCAATTTCAATCCAAAAGATGTCCAATAAAAAAAAATTCCACTTTTCTCATGTATCCTGCTCAGGATTAGGACATCAATATCTCTGCTCCCTAAAGTGGGAGATTAATGTATTCTCAAAGAGAACTTCCCTGTTCCTTTAATCCCTCCAAACTATTTTCTTGCTTGCTTTCAAGTAATCTTCAGTACCATTAACAAGTGACCTGAAACTTAAGGAGAGTAAACTTTGCTGGGTATGAGTGATTATGTAGATCAGATCCTAAAATGACAACTTAGATTTCCCATGAATCCTCTGGGATTATAAATTCGTGTGCATTTTTATATATGCATTTTTCCCTGGGGAAAGGAGCTATACATTTTATTAGGTCCTGCATAGAAACTGTGACCTTCAAAGGAGTGAACAATCTTCGGATTAAGTGATCAAGTGATCTGTGAATGTATTTTATTCTAGAAAGTTAGTTTTCTGAGTCTCAGAATGCTTGCAAGGATGAAATAAGATAAATGTTTATGAGAGGAAATATGAACTGTAAATACTATACAAATATATTAATTCAACCATGGTTCCATGTGGGAGAAATCAGTGATGAGAAATATATCTGTCTATTTGGTGACTTAAAATAGAGAAACGTTGTAGGCTTGGACAAAAATGGTTGTGGTTTTGAAAAGATTGCTTAGGGCAGTAGTTCTCAACCTTGGCTGCACATTAGAATCACCTGGGAATCTTTGTAAAATCCTGATTTCTGGGCCTCATCCTCCTGGAATTCTGTTTCTTTGTTATGGGGTGGGGCCACACATTAGTAACAAACAGAAATTCCAGAGGATGAGGCCCAGAAATCAGGATTTTACAAAGATTTCCAGGTGATTCTAATGTGCAGCCGAGGTTGAGAAGCACTGGCTTATCAGATGCAGGAAGAAGGTATGTCTTAAGCAGTGCTCCAAAGCTAATGAAAACACTATTCATTTTCCCTGGAAAGCTCTACCAATAAAAGTCGGTTGCAGAATTTTAAAAGTAAAGTTTATATTTTTAGACACACCTGCAATCTATTAGGATAGCTTTTTTTTTTTTTTTAAGTCCACCCTTTGCCATGTGAGAGAAAATATTACAAAAAGGCTTTTTCATTAATGGAAAAGATTGAATTTACAAATACACTTATATTCCTTTAATTATAGTGGTTGATGCATGAACTTAGAACCAAGTGTATTTCTATTTAGCAATTATAAAGCAGATAGGATTTGATCAATTGTATGTGTTCAAAAAATACATTTTTAACATATTTGAACATTTTTAGTCATTCAACAGCTCCATAAAAATCAATAATCTAGACTTTTTTTTTTTCCAGAAGAAATTGAAAAGTATATCTTCTTAATTTGACCATACGTTTGGTAGTAACTGAGGTTTGTTTTTAAAGATTTTGTGCAGATCCAAACAATGTTGCAGGCAAGCTGAATATATAATCTTTGTTTATTCCTAGCAATCACAATTTAGTAGGTTTAATCCTGCATTTTACATGGTAAAACTTCAAAGCCTCAAGCTTCATTTTGTTACAGAAGAGCAAAGAAATGCCAAGCACGCTTCATGGAGAAAGGGGAGGAGCCCTTTTATTAAACATTAGTTACCAATGGACCCTGGGAAAGATTTTCCAAATCAGAGTGAGCAACACACAGAGGCTTCCCTTTGTTTTGCAGATATGGTTCCGCCCCCTTGAATGCCCCCAGGTGCAAGGCCACATCCCAGGATCCTGCCCTGGTGCCAGCACAACACTCTCCCCCCCACCCCACCTCATTCCCCCCATCCCTCAGGGCAGAGCTTTGTTTAGTTTTTATGCCTGACAAGCCTTGCAAAGACCAGTTTCCTCCTCAATTTGTGTAATGAAAAGTAAAATGGATATTGCTTGGAGACTGTTCAGAGTCCTTACAGTGCCTTGAGTCTCTCTGAATTTTCTTTGGTAACAATTTGTAATTTAACTGAGATATGTTGTTGATCTCAGACAAAGAAGAGTATTTTTCTTTTTTTGTTATATGTCTGTTGTAGAAATTTTATTTTTATTGCTGTTTCTAAGGTAATACTATTTTTTCTTCTCACATTCTTCCTTGTGTCTCAAGCTATAAAATATTTTTAATAATAATTTGAGGTCCTAATTCATACAAAAATATTCTTAATGTAAGAAACATTCAAACCTGTAAAGAATTTTTGTGAGTTTTTTGAGCCAAACCGTTGCCCTGCAGCAGAATCTCAGTGTATAATGCTCTGGGAATGGTGGGTTTTTTACCTATTTTTATAAATTGCCAAGGTTGTGCCCCTGAGGAGTCTGGAGAAAAGGGAACTTACAAATTACCCTGAAATTCCAAAAGTATATTATCTGAGATGCACAAAGACAACAGGCTCAGTTAAGATCAAAGTTTATCTTTGTTAGGAAAATATACCAGCCTAGTTTATGATTACCCACCATAGACTGCTATTTAATTAAAAAGTTTTAATTTCAGACCATTCTTTGTAGTTACTTTAGGTCTCTGAGTTTGCAAGGCCACCACTCAGGCCTTGTCAGAGCTAGTCACATTAGCATGTGGCCCCTTTTCCTCCGCAATACTTATGCTTTAAAAGTAATCTTTCTTTTTTTTTTTCTTCTGTTTATGGTTTTGAAAAGATATATCAATCTAATCTAATAAAAGAGTAATATGCAAATTAACCCTCACTCCGTTACACCTAAGTCACGCTCACCAGCCAATCAGAGTGACAATATTTGAATTAACCCAGCTGTCAGCCACCGAGCTAAAGCAAACAGGAGGCCAGTGATGGAGGAAACTGCCTGCCTAGGCCAGCTGTGGCCTCCGCTCAAGGCAACAAAGTTTCAATTATAAAAGATAAATAAACCCCACAAACCTGATTCCAGCCAGCCTTGCTGGGGACGTTGGGTCAATGGGAGCTGTGGGCAACTTGAAAACTACCCTCAGCCCCTCACCCAGGCTGGCCACACCCCCATGTGGTGAGGGTTCCCACTGGGGGGCTTGGCCAGCCTGTAAACAGCCATCAGCCTCTCACCCAGGCTGGCCAGGCATGCCAGCAGGTAGACATCCCTCGAGGGATCCCAGACTATGAGAGGGCACAGGCTGGGCTGAGGGACCTCTCCCCCCTCTGAGTGCACAAATTTTTGTGCACCGGGCCCCTAGTTTAACATAAAAGAGAAAGGTGCCCTACCAAGTGTGGCTTAATTGATTGGGCTTTGTCCCCTGCATTGAAATGTTGCTAATTGATTCCTAATCAAGGCACATGCTCAGGTTGTGGGCTCAGTCCCCATGGGGGGGCGTGCAGGAGGCAGCTGATCTATGTTGCGCTCTCATATCAAAGTTTCTCTCTCCCTCTCCCTTCCTCTATCTGTAAAAGAACAATTAAAGGAAAAGAAAGAGAGAAGAGTGATGTCACCTGTTTCTCACTTAATGTGGTAGAACAAGCTGGCAAGAAGCAAGTGATAGGATTATTATTAGGACTTCTAAGGCTGTTTTTTTTTGGTGTGTGTGTGTGTGTGTGTGTGTGTGTGTATTTTCAGACACAAATACAGTATTTTATATTCCTTATTATTGATTATATATGTATTGATTCTTAAAAATTAAACGTCCCTATAATATGCTTTGCTTTGTTCACCTGCTAGGCTATTAGCAAGAAGTAACTATTTTGATTTATGGAGCGTTTTTTATTATTCTTAGAATATGGAGTGGCATGTTAGGTACCTAAGAAAGTCATGTCTTGCTACTCATTACAGACAGTATTCCTAAAGGCAGTTACACAAAATCCATGGAACAGCTGAATGGTAATTGTCACATTGCTCTGCAGCCCATTTGGTTCAAATGGATTATAAATTATGCATGAAGCAATAATGCAATAGCAATATTTATGTTAACTGAGGTCATGACCCTTCTTGTACCTAATATTTTAATGTGAAGCTAATAATAAAAAGTCCAGCCCTGACCGGTTTGGCTCGGTGGATAGAGCGTCGGCCTGCGGACTCAAAGGTCCCAGGTTCGATTCCGGCCAAGGGCATGTACCTTGGTTGCGAGCACATCCCCAGTGGGGAGTGTGCAGGAGGCAGCTGATCGATGTTTCTCTCTCATCGATGTTTCTAACTCTCTATCCCTCTCCCTTCCTCTGTGAAAAATCAATAAAATATATTAAAAAAAATAAAAAAAAAATAAAAAGTCCAGATATTAAGTAACAGACTAGGTAAGCAATTCAGTGCATGGTATGTAATGATTCCCAAATTTCTTTCTTTATTTATTTTTTTTTTACATTTTATACTATTAGTACTACTTTTTATGGCCAATTATAGGGATGAGAATATTTTTATAAAGCAGTAAATGTTAATCTTAGGATAAAAGAAGAACATAAAATAATAAAGAATATTAATTTTTGGCACATCTTTCTATCTTGTTTTTCCTAACTATATATTTCATAGTTGATATGACATACAAATGCATTCATAGTCTTCTGTTTTCCTAAACATTATAATTTTATATTATCAATGATGAATTTGTTTAAAGGTTTAAAAGTAATTCAGCATATTTATCATTATATTCATTATGCATATAAGATTAATAATTTGTGCACTATCAAATATAAATATTCTACAAACCAATATTATGCTGGTCTAAAATACCAGAATAAAAATATAATTGAATTACATTTACATTTGTCCAAAAAACTAGGTGGCTTAACTTATTCATTCATTTTAAAAATCAAGACTTCTGGAGCACATACAGGGTGTCAGCATATCAAAGTCTCAGAGTACAAGATTAAGAGATAGGCTTGGCTCTTAATTGAGGAGCTTACAGTGTAATATACATATATATGCCATGTGATGAGATATGCAGAAAATAATACAGGTCTTTAAAATATTAATACTTTATATACCAATTATTCTTAAGGTTAAAACAAATAACTTAAATAAATTGGTTACTAAATAACATTAACACATTTTTTCTCTCCAGTTTTCTAAAGCAAGAGTCTTCTATCTTTGCCTGATGTCTCAAAAATGCAGCAGATTGTAACTAGTGTAGTGCATATACAGAAACATAGGCGTTCTGTGCCTAAATGTGCCTTCATCGTAATAGAATTTTCAGGGAATAGCTTAAAGTGCTCCTAGAAAAATTTAAATATGGAAAATGCTCTAAATTTCATCTTCTTTAAATAGAGTGTTGTTGTTTTCTTTTGTATCACAACTATCAGTAAAATTAAACTATGACTCTGAGAAAATCAGCAGTAATTATGAATTTGTTTCTCAATGTCAAAGTATAACTGTGTAATTATACACAAAGAATAGTTATGGTAGATCTAGAATACAATAACTTTAAATATTTTAATGAATCTTAAACTTTAGTTAAAATAGATATTAATATAACCAAGCATACACAATACTAAAATAAAAACTTGATGAAGTGAAAACTCAGCTAGACAATCTGTTATTTCTTTATGGTATCAAAAACACAACTTATTTCCTAATCAAGAAGTTAACTTACTAAATATACTGGTTTTAAACAGATAAAGGTTCTGGGTAACATTTTATACTAGTAAGTTATAATTTTTCACATTCTAAATATTCTATACCAGAAATCAAGTTATATTTTAGCATATATCATTCAATTTTATATTCATAGCTCACTGACTTTTTTCAGTCTTTATCTCTCTATTTATGAATCACATGTATTTCTAAGTATTTAGAATATTTTTACCATTATTGAAAATTTTGCCTCAATTGTATAACTGCCTGAACTGAAATGAGATAGTAAATGCAGCATTTGTAGTAGTGCCTGCTGCATAGTCAGAGTGATTAGTTATCAGAGTTTATTATCAGAGGGGGTAGTTCTAGGCAGACCCAACTCTACCAGGAGAATAACGAAGGTGGATGGGGATTCATTTTAAGTGAGAAATTCTCTTACCACCTTCACTGTGACATCTGGAAGCCCACATTCCTTTCTTAGCAACAGAACAATTGTGAAATCAGTACTGAAGTGAAGATTCATCTCTCTCAACTCTGGGTGGTTTCTGACTTGGCTTTGCAAAAAAGAGCCATTTCATCGGAAAAGTACCCCGGTGCCTCTAATTCTAAGACACCCTTGCTGCTTCCTGAGAATGTACTTACTCTGTTTCTCTCTTTTCAACCTCTTTATGATTGTACAGTATTAAGAAAGTGGAATGTAGGTATCACACTGCTTTCCTACTAAGTGGTTACAAATTATTGTTCTTCTGAAAATATATTCCAGTCTTTTAGAAATAATTTGGTAATTCATCATAGTCATATTTAAAAAGGTTGCAAATGAAGAGATTATTTTAGTCTAATTTTCTTAAGACAAAAATAAATTGCAGGGTAGACAAAATGAAACTTAAAAAATGTTAATGCAGGTATTTCTCACATATAAAAAATTGACTTCACATTACATCTAGGGCACATCCCCTACTTATTTGCATTGCTAGAAAACAAAAGTATTGGCAGTATTTTTAAGACATACTTTTTGTGATTATGTAGGTTTTAATTCTAATATTTGACAACCAAATATGCATTTGAATAATAAGTTAAATGTGTCTTCCAGAATTTTGCAATGCTGTGTTATATGCTAAAATTTTCCCAACCTAGAATCTTTCAGAAATGTAATTATAAAATAATTTTACTGTTCTAAAGTACATTATTTAAAATTGACATTAGATATTATGTCATTAAAATAATCTTAGAAATAAGAGATTCATCAGTATATTTTTTTATTAAATGTCATATTGTATGATAATTTAAAAATATTTCTAAATTTTATAGTTACCTGTGTTACTATGAGTTAGAGTGGGGAAACACCCAGGATTGGGAGAAAAAGACCTGAAATGTGCCTTTATACACAGCTGGAAAACAAAACAGAAACCTGAAGATCCTGGAACTTCACGCCTCCTAATCAGTCATCTAATCTTTTGAACCTCAGTTTACTTAGCAGTTTAATGGGAATGCTTCAAAAGAATGGTTTGGCCAAATTCTATTACATACTTAAAGTATATATTAAATATTTAACTCTGTGCACATATAAGTTGTCTGATCATGTACATAGTAATTAAAGTATTTCTGTTATGGTCTTATATATACCATTTATCAAAATAAAAGCACATATTTATTCTTTCAAAATAAATGCATGTAATCAGATAATTTGATTATCTATTCATGATAAGAGTTTTGATTAGAGGAAAAGGAGAAAGAATTAAAGTTCACCTTGATTCACTTTTGACTATCTTTAGGGGATACTGCTTATAAAAATGTAAGAAGAATATATAATCTGGGCTTAAACTGAACTGATTATGTAAATATATTGAAAGTGAGCTGGAGGTATAAATCACAGATGTCGACTTGATGGAAAGTTTGTTACCAGCAAGATCTACTGCTCCCAAATCCCAGTGTGTTAATTACAAGAAGGCATCTGGTATACAAATTTATGCTAAGCTAAGAAACATACAGATTAATTGAATACAGTATGTCAAAGAGATATGGTGCTATCTCCTTTTACTTGATGGGTGACTTAAGACATAATTGTTGTGTTAGGGTATGAGACAAACAGATTGTTGTTATTGAGTACAGTTACTAGTATTATATGTAAGTGAGGTGTGTTTGTGTATACGTTCCACACTTTAAAAATACACTTAAGGGGTTGTGAGTCTAGGAGGAAGGAAAAATATAAGTGAATGATACTATTGGAAATAAAATATTTTTAAATTTAAAAATAAAGTAAAAAAGATAATGTTCATTTTTTTTATCCACCATTTAAATTTCTTTGTAAAAATGGAAACATAAATATATGTGTGTGTATATATATATATATATATATATATATATATATATATATATATACACACATATATATATATTTATTCACAGTAATAAATTAGTCATTTAAAAAATTATGTCTCCCGCCCTAACCGGTTTGGCTCTGTGGATAGAGCGTCAGCCTGCAGACTGAAAGGTCCCAGGTTCGATTCCGGTCAAGGACATGTACCTTGGTTGTGGGCACATCCCCAGTAGGAGGTGTGCAGGAGGCAGCTGATCGATGTTTCTCTCTCATCGATGTTTCTGACTCTCTATCCCTCTCCCTTCCTCTCTGCAAAAAATCAATAAAATATATCTTAAAAGATTATGTCTCCCTTAAATGTTTATTATTCATACTTAACACTACCATCTATCATATCACACACACACACACACATATATATATATATACACACACATATATATATGGTTAAATATGATTAGTGAAGTATGTAGAAAGGTGCAAGAAATAATATAGAACATGCAAATTGCATATTTTCAAACAGTTAATGATGGCAGTGTAGAACTATTACTGAAATGATGCTAGTGAACTTAATCATAGTGACATACTAGAGACATTTATTCACACTCAAGCGATTAGCAATTGAAGATCTGGCAGAGTTAAGTTAGTATCTGATAGAGAGAAAAATGACAGGAAAGATGGGATGATCTTTGCTAAAAATGGTATAATTTGAATATCAGATGTGTTTTTAAAAAGCCGTTGGGAGCACAAAGAATATTTTTGCAAAATTTGATGTGTTGTTTAAATCATGTATAATTCATATGTAATTATATGATTAAATAGGATTATATGTAAGTATATATAATCTCTCTCTCTATAAAAGCCTAATGTGCTAATTGTCCCTTTAACCATTTGGTCAGTCGCTGTAATGCACAGTAATCACCAGGGGGCAGACACTCCAACCGGTAGGTTAGCTTCATGCTGGGGTCTGGCAGATCAGGACTGGGCAAGATGGACTGGACATGCCCTGGAGCTATCTCGCAGTCCCTCCCTGGCCCCGATCATGCACCCACGAGGTCTCTCAGCCTGGCCTGCTCTCTCTTGCAATCCGGGACCCCTTGGGGGATATCAGAGAGCCAGTTTCAGCCCCATCCCCATAGGCCAAGCCCAGTGACCCCACCAGTGCATGAATCCATGCACTGGGCCTCTGGTTAAATATAAAGTAACATTTAAGTATATAAGGTATGTGTTATGCACTGTTATTAGAAAAATTGTAGCAAAAATCAACACAATATTTTAGAGGTCCTGGGGTTATCACTATCTCTTTTTTTGTTGAGGATCCTTCTAACATTTTTCTTCCCTATTCTTTACTTCTTTGCTCTTTTCTCTTATTCATGCCTCTTTTCATTTTGCCCCCTCCCCCATCCCCTTCTGGAAATCTGGAAAGTGTAAAGTCTAGCTTCGAAACATAGATTTGTTTCCTGTTATAAATTAAAGTTCTACGCTTGCACTTAGTTTTCCATTGCTGCCCTTCAGAAGGAAGCTGAGTCTGCTGCTTGTCCTTTGTTTCTGACAGAGGTTGCGTAAAGGTGAGAAGTTACACTATTACACGTCCTCACTCCAGCTCCACTGCTGCACTTCCTGGGGTTGGTCTCTATGCTCTGAGCTGTTTTGTGTGTGGGGTTTTTATGCTTGTTTGTTTGTTTTGTTTTGTTTTCTGATGAAGAGATATTTATACTTTATATCTATGAAAAGTTTTAACACTTAGCAATTATGGACTGAATACTCACCTTCAGTTCATGCCTGTCATGGCTTCTTCACTCATTCCCATGTTCCTATTCAGCAAATACATTTTAACTTCTCCCTTGTGTGTCAGTCAATGAGCTAAGAGATATAGACAACAGGTAAAGCAGACACATTTTTGTCTTTTTAAGCACATCTGTGAGTCTTTTTTAGGTGATTCATTTCACGTTGCTCAAGTAATGTCTTTCAGGAAGGATAAATGGATGACATAGTTCCTGAGTCTGTCGTATACTGGTAATCTGTTACTCATACTGGAGTAAGATATTGCTGTACAGCATCCAAATAAGCTGTGGAGAATACTGAACAGTTTTCTTCCCCAGAGCTTTGTGTGACACGTTGTTTCCTGGTTTATATGTAGGACTCTTCTTGAATGTCATGACTCGATGATGTCATTACAATGCCTTGCTATTGAATATCTCATTGAAATTTCCTGAAATTTCAGTAGGCCTATAAATATTTAAATCTTTTCTCTGTATCAGGAAAGGTTTTTGTTGTTATTATTACTGTAATTGCTTTGAGTAGAGTTTTTTTATTGTTGTTTCACATACATAGTCTTTGAAACAGACACAGTAGTACTTTGAATTTAATTTTACAGTTCAATATTCTTCAGAATTTTTAGTGTATTAATTTTGCTCTTTTTTTCTATTAACTTATTCTTGCCTCTTCTAGCTTCTTTTCCATGCCTTAGTTCATCAATTCATAGTGCACAATTCACTGTTTTAAGTCCAAGTTCTCCATGTGCATTAATGTTTCTCTTAATTTATTTTCTTAGACTTCTCTTTTATTCATTTTATTTACTCATTTTTACCCTTGTTTCTTTACACATTTTAAAAACATTTTTCTGTTGTGTTGATATGGCAATTTCTTTTTACATTTTTTCTTCTGTTCTTGGAGGGACTATTTTTTGAGTCATCTATTTTTATTGTCTTCTGAATGCTGTATTTCTTCCTTACAGCTCCAGGACTTTATAAAGATATTGCTGTCTTCTGCTTACTAATCTTTGAATGTAGCATAAAATTTGCCACTTAAATAGTGTTTGCAACATCACATTGATTCACCGTCAGGTATATAAAATTTGTTATTTCACTCCGCTTTTAGTAATAGCTGCAGGGTGGGAATTGGGTGGTTTCTCTTCTCTGCTCCTCATTCTCAGCTGCCTGATAGAGGATGGATAGGACTTAGGACCACTGAAACCTCATTGGAATAAATTCTATTATTCTTGTTTTATGAATCTTATGTATTCTGGCCAAATCAGACTGGGCCTGGAATGGTTTATCATCCAGGTGTGGCACATTTGTCAATGGGAGGTGGAGTTGGATCTTCCTGTTTTACAATTCTACTTGCGGGGTTTAAGACCATTAGCTGGGGAACTTAGTTAATCAATTCATAGTGTGCAATTAAACATTTTAAATCTTTTCAGTCTAAGCTCTCCATTTGCATGAGAGTTTCTCTTAATTCATTCCCTTAGACTGATCCCTTATTCATTTTATTTACTCACTAGAAGCCCAGTGCACAAATTTGTGGGTCTGGCTGACCCACACTGATGGGGCCATCTGGGCCCTGCCAGCAGGATGGGGACACAGGAGGTTGGATAGCCACCCCTGCCCCTGATAGGAATTGGAGGGCCAGGGGGGAATGGGCCATGGGAAGTTGGCCAGCTGGCCCGGCCACCGATTGGGGTGGAGGGACTGATTGGGGGCCAGGCTGGCTCGGGGAGAGGCTATGGGAGGTGGTGGTGGGCCCATCAGGGCCCTGATTGGGCTGGTTAGCCAGTGCAGTATGCATTATAGTGACCGGTCATTCTGCTTATTTTGGTCGTTCGGTTATTTTGAGTCGCTTAGCTTTTGTATATATAGATTGTTAACTGGAGTCCATTTTCATCAGGATCAACATAGTCAGTCTTATACTAGTATATATTCCTACCACCTTTGCCTCAAAACTGGACATTATCATAAAGGGGATGGAAAATATGGCTTCTCTAAATCCTCATAAACTAAAGGTCCTGGGTTTTCTTCAGCATTTCTGCTAAACATGGTCCCCTCAGATTGAAGAGTTTGAAAGAATCTTCAGCACATTGCAGATCATCAGAATTCTTGCTTCATATTACACAGTGTTTTACAAAGTATTATACTTTAAAAAGATATTAGCTTATAAGAACATGTAATAAATAAGTTCTAAATGCAATGGGTATTTAATTTTAAAGCCTGCCTTTAACATTTATGTAAAAACATTTTCTTGTACTCATTCAATAGAAACTTATCTGACCACTGGGTAAAGCTAGCAATAAAACTACTGGGCCGCAATGTGTTAAGAATGTTCTTTTTTATTTTTCCCCACCACAACCTATTCTTAATTAACAGAGTTATAAGTTCATTCTCGATGTCCTGATCAGCATTTTTTTTCAATATATATTCTGTTGGCCTGTAATTCTTCACTAGAGGCCCAGTGCACAAAAATTTGTACACTCTCAGGTGGGGGGGTCCCTCAGGCTGGCCTGTGCCTTCTCATAGTCTGGGACCTCTCTGGGGATGTCCACCTGCATGCTTAGGCCTGTTCCCTGGGGTTTGGGCCTAAGCTGGGAGTCAGACATCCCTTTAGCAGCCCGGGGGCCCTTGTGGGATGTCCACTTGCCAGCGGGGAGCAGGCCTAAGCTGCAGTCTGACATCCTTAGCGCTACTGAGGAGGCAGGAGAGGTTCCCACCACTACCACTGTACTGGCAGCTATCAGCCTGGCTTGTGGCTGAGCAGAGCTCCCCCTGTGGGAGTGCACTGACCACCAGGGGCAGCTCCTGCATTGAGCATCTGCCCCCTGATGGCCGGTGTGTGTCATAGTGACCAGTTATTCCCGGTTGTTCTGCTGTTAGGGTCAATTTCCATATTACCCTTTTATTATATAGGTTAGAGGCCTGGTGCATGGGTGGGGGCCTGCTGGTTTGCCCTGAAGTGTGTCCCGTATCAGAGGGGGGTCTGCTGTGGTGCCTAGCCAGCCTGGATGAGGGGATGAGGGCCATTTTCAGGCTGGCCACAGCCCCTTCAGGGAAGGAGTCCCTGCTGAACAGCCTGGGTGAGGGGCTGATGGCTGTTTGCAGAGAGGCTCCTGGAAGCAGGTATCTGGGATCTGTTTATCTTCTATAATTGCAACTTTGTTACTTTAACCAGAGCCCAGGTTGGGTTGCCCTGACAACCCAGGCTCCCAGTGCTTCCTTGAGCCCAAGCTGGCTGGAAGCAGGTATCTGGGGTTTATTTATCTTCTATAATTGAAACTTTATTGCCTTGAGTAGAGACCACAGTCGGCCAAGGCAGGCATGAACCTTAGCTTTCTTCATCGCCAGGATAAGCCTCCTGCTTGTTCCAGCTCTGTGGCTGGAGGCCGCTATCTTGTCTGGGTTAATTTGCATATAGTCGCTCTGTTTGGCTGGTGGGTGTGGCGATTGGCTGGTGGGCATGGCTTAGGTGTAGAGGAATGACACCAATTTGTATATTACTCTTTTATTAGATTAGATAATGTGTGTTATATGGTTGAAGTTATGTCCTGTTAGAAGGCAAATTAAGTTTTGGGTTCACTTTATATTTTTCAGTGGCTTTCAAAGAGTGTCTATTATAAGTATTCCTTGATCTCCTTCTTACCTGAAAGATATATGTTTGATTTAAAAGCCTGAAATCTGTACACTAGCCAGTGTTGTCCACATAACAGAGAAGTGGTCCTATGATAGTTGTTCTACACTCTGGGGCGCACAGATTAGAATGTTATATAACTGGATGCTAATTTGAAGGCTGGAAAATCTGTGTAATAATTTCTTAGCATTTAAAGAACTCCAAGATAATGAATATCCTATTTATTCCATTTATTTTTGCCTACTCAAACATTCTGTAAACAAAATTACTAGTGGGAAACTGTTTCTAATTTAATTACATGGTGTTATTCTTTGATGTTTACAAACTCTTGATTTTTATGGTTTCCTTTCTTACGTTTAAGTCCTTTATCCATTTTGAGTTTATCTTTGTGTATGGTGTAAGTTGGTGGTCTAGTTTCATTTTTTTGCATGTGTCTAACCAAGTTTCCCAGCACCATTTATTGAAGAGACTGTTTGGCTCCATTGTATGGTCCTTCCTCATTTGTCAGATATTAATTGAGCATAGAGGATTCCACAGGTAGCAAAATCTCAGACATATGCCGAAAGAATTTCTTCACTGCCACAGCTCCTAGGGCAATGGAAGCTAAAGGGAAAATAAACAAATGGGGCTATATCAAAATAAAAAGCTTCTGCACAGGAAAAGAAATCATGAACAAAACAATAAGAAAACCCACTGTGTGGGATAATATATTTGCCAATGATATCTCTGATAAAGGTTTAATCTCCAATATTTACAGGCAACTCATACAACTTAACAAAAGGAAGATAAACAACCCAATCAAAAAATGGGCAACGGACCTAAATAGACACTTTTTGAAAGAGGACATAAATAAGGCTGAGAGACATGAAAACATGCTCAAAGTCACTTATCATTCGAGAGATGCAAATCAAAACAACAATGAGATACCACCTCACACCTGTCAGAATGGCTATTATCAACAAATCAACAAAGGACAAGTGCTGGAGAGGATGCGGAGAAAAAGGAACACTCATGCACTGCTGGTGGGAATGCAGACTGGTTCAGCCACTGTGGAGAACAGTATGGAGTTTCTTCAAAAAACTAAAAATGCAACTGCCATTTGACCCAGTGATCCCACTTCTAGGAATATATCCCAAGAAACCAGAAACACCAATCAAAAAGGATAAATGCATCCCTATGTTCATAGCAGCACAATTTACCATAGCTAAGATTTGGAAACAGCCTAAGTGCCCATCAGCAGATGAATGGATTAGAAAACTGTGGTACATCTACATAATGGAATACTATGCCGCTATAAAAAGGAAGGAGTTATTAGCATTTGCAGGCGTATGGATGGAACTGGAGAACATAATGCTAAGTGAAATAAGCCAGTCAATGAAAGAAAAATACCACATGTCCTCACTCATCTATAGATAATAATAACCATTATAAACTGGTGAACAAAAATAGATACAGAGGCAGAACAGCATCAAACAATCTGTCAAATTACAGCAACACGGACAGGGAGGGTGGGGGGGTTAATAGATCAAGCAAAGGACTTTTATGCATGCATTTAAGCATAACCAATGGACACAGATCACTGGGGGATAGAGGAGGCTGGGCAAAGGGCAGGGGGAAAAAGAGATATATGTACTAATCTTTGTAATACTTTATATAATAAAAAACATTAAAAAAATAAAAAAAGGTAAATTTAGAATTAAATGTGTTTTTACAAAAGAATACAATAAAACTAGCTTACTTTAAAAAAAATAAAAATATAAAAACTCTTGATTTTGATGGAACTTTTAAAAACTCTATTCTGTAATTTATTTTACTCTTAATCCTAAAAATATGTTTGGAAAAACATTAACTTGAGAATTATATTTTAGGATCTTACTGGAAAATATTTGCCAATATTTTGCTGAGGTTTTTTTTTTTTTCTTATTGCAATGTGATTATCATAAGGGAAATATAACAATCAGATATAAATTGTGGATAACAGAATTTATTTCTGAAATTTGCTCAATTTGATTGAGTGAATCCTTATTTGAAAGATATTATGGAAACTTGATGAGTGGGTTTTTATGTGCTATTTAATTAAGAATGAACACCAGAATTGGTGAATTGAAAGTTTAGTGTTTTGTCATAGCTGGAAAAGAAATAGAAAAATAACTTTAGTATCTCACTAATAATTTAATTATATATTAATAATTTAATTATCTGTTCCTTAGTCGTCTCATCTTTATAATAGGCACGGTGCAATGGAAATACATATCTTATAGGCAGGGCCACCAATGTTACCTCAATAAATTCAATAAAACTAATTAACTCACTAACTAATGAAATAAATAAGTGAATAAAGGGGTTTATGGATAACAATTTTTAGAAACTTCATATCTTCTACAGATATGATTATTACCCACAGTGATCATATGTGAATGCTATTGCTCAGAGCATTGAGATTACATATTTGCCCAAGGTCACATAGTAATTGGCAAGATTAGGATTAGAACTTTGTATTTTATGCAACACTGAGTTATTTGTAATGGATAGTTATTTGTAATGGATTTTTATTCTTTTCCTTAAAAGTGTGATAATGTTTATTAGGATTTAAATGGGTGGTGATGACGAATATACATATTTTAGTTTAATTTATTGTAATATTTAGGTTAATATTCTGATTGAAGTCTTGGATTGTTAACATTATCTCTTCAAGGAGATTATAATACTAATACAATAGTACACAAATATTTTTATTGATTTCAGAAAGAAAGAGAGAGTGAAAGGGAGAGAGAGACAAAAACATGAATGATGAGAGAGAATCATAGATAGGTTGCCTCCTGTATGCCCCATACTGAATATCAACTCCAAAACCAAAACCCAAGCAAGTGCCCTAACCTAAAATTGACCGTGACCTTCTCGTTCAGCGGTTCTCAACCTTCTGGCCCTTTAAATACAGCTCCTTATGTTGTGACCCAACCATAAAATTATTTTCGTTGCTACTTCATAATTGTAATGTTGCTACTGTTATGAATCGTAATGTAAATATCTGATATGCAGGATGGTCTTAGGCGACCCCAAGGGTCGTTTGACCACCAAAGGGGTTGCGACCCACAGGTTGAGAATCGCTGTCTAGTTCATAGATCTATGTTCAACCATTGAGCTACACCGGCTAAGCACACCAAAATTTTACAATAGGAAAAGCTATTAATTATGACTTATTTTATGGAAATAACAGTAATGATAGTTTATAATAATCTATTTTTAAAACTCTGAAGAATATTTAGTGTCCACTAATATCTCTTGAAATTTTTCATGTACTAGGATCACTGAGAACTTCTTTTGTTATTATTGTTGTTATTGTTACTATTACTTGTTTCCACTTGGCCAGAGTGATAAGCTTTGAGATATAATGAATGTATGGAGAATAAAATGTCAGTTAAAATTATGCTACTATTAAAATAAACAAATATTAATATTTGGCATTTTATTTCCAAAATGAATAAATATAGTGTATATGTGACAAATATAGCACACTAAAACACATATATATATGTGCACATATATATAATTTTATCTTTTTCATTAACTTTTATATTAGAAAAATGATATTTAGATTTCTTTTTCATATACTATTGTGAATTAATAGCATCTAATCTAATGAAAGTGTAATATTAAAATTGACCGTTTCTTTGGGATGCCTAAGCCATGCCCACCAGCCAGTCAGAGCGACTGTATGCAAATTAGCCCAGCCAAGATGGCGGAGGCCGCAGCCCCGGGAGAAGCCGCGCACCGGGGTCCAGCAGGGCAGATGGAAGACCTCTGCCCCATGATCCAGGTGGCAGCCGCAGGGAAGGAGCAGCCAGCCGGCCCCTCGACTGTGGCCTGGAAATTGATTGATCATGGGGCACACACACGGAGGCTAAGCCTCCGTGTGTGTGCCCCGCGATGGATTCCAGGCTCCTGTGAGAGGCTCCGTCTCCCTTCAGAGCTGGGGTGAACTCACGGGAGCCAGGAGAGGGAGAGATAGGCAGGGGGCAGAGCAGAGGGAGCAGCAGCCCTGGAGAGTTTAGGGGGAAGTAACCAGGTGGTGGAGGGGTGGAACAGGATGGAGGGAAGAACTTTATAAAAGAGTCAGTGGTGAACAGCAGAGTTAAAAAAAGAGGATGTATGAGTTAACTGTAGGGCCTATAATGAAAACCAAGTATAGTTGTTTACTGGGGACAGATTTTAAAAGTAGAAGTCAGAAAAGAAAAAAAGATAAATGATAGTGGATAATTAGGCAGATAGATAGATAGGTATTAAAACAGAGGCAGTAAGTAGAGAAGAATGTATGGCAAAGGTAGAATGAGAGAAAAAGAAGGAGGGAAGAAAAGTTATAAAGGGGGAGTTGGTAGAGCTTAAAAGGAGAATGGGAAGAAGGAAGGAATGGGGGAGGGAGCAAAGCAGGTCAGAGGGAGGAAGTGAAGAAAAAATTAAGGTGGGAAGGAAGGAAAAGGGGAGGGTGGGCAGGGGTAAAGATAAAGGAAAGAAGGAATGTGGGAAGGGAAGAAGGGTAGTAGAAAAATGGGAAGAATGATGATGGAACAGAAGTAGAAATAAGGAGGAAAGAAAAGTTTTATAAATGATGAGTCAGTAGGAAAAGTGTTACATAAAGGAGAAAAATTGTGTGAGAGGAAGAAGCCAATAAGGAAGTCAAATACAATTGTGCATGAAGGGGATAAGATTAAAAAAGAAAGTTAACAGGGGTGACCAGGCCAGCAGGGGAGGGCAGTTAGGGGGATCAGGCAGGCAGGCAGGCAGAGTGGTTAGGGAAGGCAGGCAGGTTAGTGGTTAAGAATCAGAGGTCCTGGATTGTGAGAGTCCCCAAGAACTCCATATTGGAGAGGGTGCAGGTTGGGCTGAGGGACCGCTCCCTGCCCTGCCTCCAATGCACGAATTTCATGCACCAGGCCCCTAGTCTATACTAATAAAAGCATAATATGCTAATTATACCAGGTCGACTGGACATCTTCCAGTTGTCCTGCTCTCCTTCTGGAGAAAGCCACAGTGGCAGAGGCCTAGGCAGAGGAAGTTAGGAGTGATCAGGCCGGCAGGACAGGACAGTTAGCAGTGATCAGGCTGGCAGAGGAGGGCAGTTAGGAGTGACCAGGCAGACAGGCAGGTGAGTGGTTATGAGCCAATGGTCCCAGATTGCAAGAGGATGTCCTGGATTGGAGAGGGTGCAGGGGGCTGAGGGACCCCCCTCCTTCTATGCATGAATTTCATGCACTTGGCCTCTAGTCATTATATGTCTAGATAAAACTAAGATGTAGTAATGCTAGAACAAAAACAGAACTAAGCTGCTTTTTGAAGTTCACAAATCTTTGCTTTTCTATTTTAATAGCTTTTATCCTACATTAGAGGCTCAGTGCACAAAATTCTGTACTTGGGGGATCCCTCAGCCTGAGTTGTGAGAGGGCACAGGTTAGGCTGAGGGACCCTACCAACGCATGATTGGGACTGGGGAGGGACATGGGAGATTGGCCAGCAGGGGAGGAACTGTGGAAAGGCTCCATGGTGTATCTGGCCAGTCTCGCACAGTCCCAATCAGCCAGTCCCCAGCAGCAAGCTAACCTACCAGTTGGAGTGTCTGCCCTCTGGTGGTCAGCAAGCAGTTGAGTGGCCTTAGTATATCATTGGCATATTATGGTTTGATTGGTTGAATGGTTGACTGGACACTTAGATAATTATTAGGCTTTTGTTATATAGGATAATAAAACCCTAATATGCAAATAGATGAAATGGCAGAACGGCCGGTCTCTATGATGTGCACTGACCACCAGGAGGCAGACCCTCAATACAGGAGCTATCCCTTGGTGGTCAGTGCATTCCTACTGGAGGAGTGCCACTCAGCCAGAAGCTGGGCTCACAACTCACAACATAGGTGGCGGGAACCTTTCCCACCTCTTCTGAAGGCAGGCAATAATGAGTGAGGGGTCCCAGACTACAAAAGTCCTGAACTGCAAGAGGGATTTCTGACTGCTGGCTTAGGCCCAATCCCCATGTCAATCGGGCCTAAGCCGGCAGTTGGACCTCCTCTGACGGGTCCTGGACTAAAGTTCGGGCTGAGGGGATTCCCCCTCCTCCAGTGCATGGATTTTGTGCACTGGGCCTCTAGTTTGGTATAATAGACATACAATAAACTGCTGATATCAGGGTGCTATCCTTCTTACTACTCATTATAGATGTTCAATTTGAGAATGAAAGTTCTTCATTATCTTTGCAAATTCTCAATCATTGTTTGTTTGAATGTTGCTTCTTCCTTGTTTCTGGTTTCTCTCACTGTAGCTAATATTAGGTAAATTTTGGATTGTCTTCCTTGTTCACACTTAACTCATACACTTAAATACTAGGTGATTAAGAAAGCTCTGTAAATCCACAAATTCTTTCTTCAAATACAATGAATTTTATTCTATTTAGTATATACTTCATGTTGAAAAGTTCTCATATGGATTTATTTAATGTTACCCTTTAATCATTATACTTGTGTTTTATAGATCATTTTAAGAGTATTGTACTATTATATGAGGCTTATAGGTTTCTATTCTTCTTCATCTGCTTATACTCAATACAGCAGTTTTTTTTTCTTATTTTTCATAAATCTTATTTCCAGCAGGGTCTTGTCTTTGTATCTGTATGTAAATATTATGTTATCTGTTGTACAATAATTCCTCTGTTGTGGATGTGTGTTTGCTTCTACCCGGTATCCTAGGAGAATTTCAGGCTCATGATTAAGTTGTAGGTTAAGTTCTTGGCATGTTGGTTTCCACATCAGGAAAGTTGTGTCCAAGCCAGATAGTGACTATTTTCTACGCTGAGGCTCTCTTCTTTCCTCCTAGAGTCTAGGCAAATATTTTGTTTGTTTTATGGTCTTACAGAGCCACTGAACATACTTTTCTGTTCATTTTAATAAGGGTACTATCTTCAGTAGAAATTTCTTTCCACTCGCAGCCTTGTGCAGGCCTAATACCTCTCTCCTTTCCTTACATGGGCACCGAATTTCAAGGATACAATGAATTGTTGGTTCCACTTTCTCCTTCTCAACTACCTGAAAACATCAACTCAGTTATTAATTGTTCTTGCTTTCATTTCTTTTGTTTCTGGCATCTGGGATTTCTTTTCTATCTCACACTTAGCTATGTATATTTAAAAGCTACTGTTATCCCACATTTCTATGTGCTTATAGTGAGTGGACTTCTGAATTAGTTTTGTTCCCCAACTTTCTGGAATAGAAACTCCATAAAAAGCAAACTAGAATTACTCTTCTGATCATGTATAATCTAAACTAATAAAAGCGAAATATTAAAATTAACCGTTTCTCTGAGACAGGGTAAGCCACGCCCACCAGCCAATCAGAGCGGCTGTATGCAAATTAGCTCAGCCAACATGGCGGCCGCCACTCACGGACCTGAGTAAACAGCCCTTTCCATTGCGGCAGGAGGGAAAGTGAAGCTGCGCCCCTCAGCTCAGCTCCGATTAAACTGCCTCTAGCGAAACACAGCTTTTTGAAACATTGTAACA
>PVJC01006252.1:33722-55781 GCA_004026665.1 Murina feae | reverse complement strand
AATTGACCCTAACAGCAGAACAACTAGGAATGACTGGTCACTATGACACACACTGATCACCAGGGGGCAGAAGCTCAATTCAGGAGCTGTCCCTGGTAGTCAGTGCACTCCCACAGGGGGAGCTCTGCTCAGCCACAAGTCAGGCTGATGGCTGCCAGTACAGCGGTGGTGGTGGGAGCCTCTCCTGCCTCCTCAGCAGAGCTGAGGATGTCTGACTACAGCTTATACCTGCTCCCTGCTGGCAAGTGGACATCCACCAAGGGCTCCCAGAGGGATGTCTGATTGCCAGCTTAGGCCCAATTGCAGGGGGAGTAGGCCTAAGCCAGCAGGTGAACATCCCCTGAGGGTTCCCAGACTGTGAGAGGGCACAGGCTGGGCTGAGGGACCCCCCCAAGTGCACAAATTTTTGTGCACTGGGCCTCTAGTCCTGTATAATACAAGAGACATATGTAAATTGACTGTTTATCTGCTATACTCACCAGCCAATCAGGAGTGAGTATGCAAATTAACCTGACAAAGATGATGGGCTAATTTGCATACACAGGTGCCTGGTGGAGAACAGACTGGAAGAGCTGGCAGAGAGTGGAGTAGTTTGGGGAAATTGGCTCCCCAAGCCACCAGACGGAGAGCAGAGAGGGAGAGCTGGTGGCTTGGAGGACTTGGCAGACCATGGGACAGAGATAGAGCAGGAAGGGAAAACCAAGATCGCAGGGAGCACCAAGAATTCTGGGAATCATAGTTCTAGTGGCAGACAGATCTCCTAGACACTAGAGCAGTGGTTCTCATCCTTCTTGATGCCATGACCCTTTAATACAGTTCCTCTTGTTGTGGTGACCCCCAACCATAAAATTATTTTCGTTGCTACTTCATAACTGTAATTTTGCTACTGTTATGAATCGTAATGTAAATATCTGATATGTAGGATGTATTTTCATTGTTATAAATTGAACATAATTAAGGCATAGTGATTAATCACAAAAACAATATGTAATTATATACTGTGAAATATTTATTTCTAATTATAAATGTGTTTTCTGATGGTCTTACATGACCCCTGTGAAAGGGTTGTTTGATCCCCAAAGGGGTCATCACCCACAGGTTGAGAACATCTGCACTAAAACAAAGTGAGCCTAAAGCAAGTTACTATTGCAGTGTGAGATGGAGGGAAAGCAAAGGTGAGAGACATAAGTAAAATCAGAGTATCTAGGAAAAATTAAAGGGAAGATATCCTAAAACTTCCAGGAAATCTCCACCAATGAAGCAAAGAAAAAAAATGCCTCTATTATTCTGTGAGCAACAAATCAAACTGAATTGGGGGTCTCAGATATTTGCTCATATGATTGCAAAGACAGACAGAAACTCCCGGATTGGGGAGAGCTCCCCTGAGGGCTCCCAGATTAGAGAGGGTGCAGGTCGGGCTGAGGGACCCCCATACCCCTAGTGCACGAATGTCATGTACTGGGCCTCTAGTATTTGTATAATAATTTCTAGAGACTTAAGACTGTGTTTTCATTATTTTTCCATCCCTAGCAACTAGCATACTACCTGGAACATGCTACATAATTCCCCTGCCCTCATATTTTTGGTTAAGGAATTAGTGAATAAAGAATGTGATGCTAAAAACAATGTGTGTGTGTGTGTGTGGCGGGGTGCACACACAGATGACATTATGGAGCTATCAATCAATGCTAGGATCGCTCCACAGCTTTACATGGATAAATCCATTTAATCCTACAGCAATCCTCTGTGATCAACACTGTTATGATGCCAGTGCGCAGAGAAAGAAGCCAAAACAGAGAGATTAAGGGACTTGTCCAAGGTCACAGAGCAGCAGGCAGTAGAGAGGGGATTTACGCCCAGCAGTCTAGCTCCTTAGGCCACACTGAAAGCCACTCTGCTGTGTTTCTCATTTTCAGCAGGGACACCAGCCTGAGGGAAGTGACAATACTGTGAAGGTGGGAAGTCCTATTTTTAGCTCTCCCTTCCTATCTGAATGGTGATATTTTGTATTTTACATTTTTGTCTCATCCTCAATTCCACTAAATACACTTCAAAATAAATTCCTATTTTGTAATCATTTTTAATTTATGGTTCTTCTTTTACCAGAAAGAAGGACTGTTAAATCTATATAGCTGCAGTTTGGGCCAAATTCAGTGATATTGTAAAAGCACACAAAAAAACCAACAACCAATACTGGTGATCAAAACATATTGGTGCATGAGACACACAAGCTCTTACATATAAGACAGTGAATTTTAGATGTTTTCAAACTCTTTTTGGAGCCCCAGGGGATCTTTCTAAAATCCTCTGGATCCAAGAAGTCAAAAAGAAGGCCTAGAAACCATCAGCTCTTCTAGATAACTCTGTAGGTTTGGACCTCTCCGTGCAAAGAAAATCCATCAGTTCACAGCCCGTGAGTCCTGTTTACAGTGTGCAAGAGTGTTGGGCTATTACGAAGAACGCTAATGCTCTCAATTACACCTAAATTAAGATAAAGCAGTAGCCTAGTTACTGTAAAAGTGGTTTTATTTATAGACAGCAATTTCATCTTTAATATGCAACCACCATCTGTAAAACTACTTAGCCCCATCTATCCCATTTATGTCTTTATTATACTCTTAAAAACACGCACACGGAGCAGTCACAGTTATGGATGTGAAATGAATTCTCTCTGTAACACTTTTTTAAGCTTAAAAATGTTGACGTAATTGCTGTGGATATATATTTTTTTCCTTTGAATGTTCTTCATCCTTTATATACCATCATGAAATGAACCCACTTTATATACCATCATGAACAAAAAGCAGAAATGAAAAGCGATTTTTGAGAATTGAAGACAAGGACCGTTTTCCTCCCCTGATAAGGAGCATTTGTTTGGGGTGCAGGGAAGTCTGGAGGTGAGAGTGAAGGAGGGAGAGGCACAGAGAGGCTCCCTGCTCAGGACAACCAATCTTTTCAACTGAATCAGTCAGAAGGACGCAGGCCTCCAGACCTGGGAGCCAGCTGTGCTTCTGCAACTGGCCTTGCTGGAGGCCTCACTTTCACAGTGCAAATTGTCTCCAGTGTCAGACACCTCCCGAAGCCTCGCCAGCTTCTAAGCTGAGCATTTCAGCACAGGAAGCCTATCCCAGAGGACGGACATGTTAGTCTCTGAGCATAGCTCCCAGACTCTGGAGGGGCTATGTAAGATCTGACAGTCACAGTCCTACTCTTAACAACGAGTAGTTGACAGCTGAAAGGACACAAGGACAAAGACACGGACAGACTCACAGAAAATGTCTTGAAAACTTGGTGAGAAGTACAAAAATAGGCAAGTATCCATTTTATTCAGGCTGACCTTTAGAATGCAAACATTCTCAATGAACTGAGATTCTTATGTAAGAGTAGAAGAATTTTGAAGGTAGATGAAGAACTAGAAAGATAATATAATTCAAGGTCAGCAAATGCAAGGGGAGGGTGCCATGGGAGAGATAATCGACGATGGCATTCTTTGTCACTGGGCCTTAATCCAGTGTACCATGCCACGGCTGGCACCTGGGAGGAATTCTCAACACCACTGCATGCCAAGTCAGCCCCTCGTTTTCAAAGCCGAGGAACTGGATCTCAAAGAAGTGTACTGACTCAGTGACATACAGCAACTTAGTGCTTGAGACCGGAATGGATCCTAAGTGCTCCCCTTCCTGGTCTTGAAGTCTTTACATGTCACAAGAGTGCCACTTACACCCCATCAGCAGTCACCCAGGGTGTAGGAAAACATAAACTTAAGGATAAAAATGCAAGAGATGACCACCAGTGCAGCTTTTAAACAGCCCAGTTCACCTTCCAACACTCACAGCCCCAGGCAATGGTGCCGGAGGTGCGAATAATTCCCGGGGTGGGAACAGGAGCCACAGACTGCTGTGGCTGATTCATGTTGGCAAAACTACTTCCAACATGAATTTAGCCAGGAGTTTTCATCAAGGGTCCATGAAATGGTTACTATTCTTTGCAGTATCAGTCTTGAATCTGGGCATGTATCAAAAGCAAATAGTCCTCAAAGGTGGAAAAGAAGGCTACCCCCATGAAAATACACATCCTCTCTAACGTAGATCCATCACAGCTGTCTGTTTCCTTCAAAAATATCAACAGCACTCCCATTTATTTTTATTTCCGTGTTTACTATCTGTTTCCTCCATGAGAACACAAGGCTCCTGAAGAATGAAGCATTTTTTTATTCTCTATCATATCTCCAATACTATGCATGGTAGCTTATACATGGTTAGTGCCCAAACTGTTCATTAATATAAGTACTGAATGAAATTCAAAGCATTTTATCATTAAACACACACACACACACACACACACACACAAAGGGCTTTTACCTAGATGAACAGCTATGGAATGAGGGTTTATTAGGCAAGACTATAAATGATAGTTACAAAGATGACTTGACAACACAGGGAACTGCTCATACAAGTCATGGAAAGAGAAAGCAGCAGACTGCAAACTGCCTGTATTCTGTGTTTGAAACATACATACTCTTGTACCTTTGAATTTCATCCTGTGGTGTGTAGTCAATGCTGCTGAAATAATGTAACAATTACCAACATCATTTTTTCACTCAAATCTTTCCAGTGTAGACAATAAAACACACTGACTTCCACAGCCAAGAGGGCAGCTGAAAGGTCTTGAAGTGGGGAATGGTGAGGCTGAGGTTTAAAACGGTTTCCTGACTCCATTGTGATGCTTCCTGCTCTATTAGCCTGACTCCTAGGGTTAAGATTATCTTCAGTGTCCTGACTTCTTAACTCCATCACACCTACAGAGCACACTCAACCAATCTGAATGTATTTCATTAGCTCAGAGATTAGACAAAAACAATACACAATTTCATAGCAGAATTACACTTGATCACTCTCTGCCCCACAGGACCCCCACCCCCCCAGCGCTGCCCCGCCTCCCCCGCTGCTATATTTGGAGCTAAATCTCTGTTTCCTCCTACTGAATCCTGTTAAATTATTCCTGCCACCTGAGAAAGTGCACCATTATTTGGGGCCACAGGGGAATGCCAGATTTAGAAGTTCCAAATTCTCAACTACAACCTGCTACTCTCCCTCCCGGGATAAAGAGTTCATTTCACAGTTAGCAAAGTGCTCTGATGATGGTGCATATAGTCATGAGTCATTCTTTCCATTCAAATCAGCCATTTCTAACTTGAGTGACTGTAAGCAACTTACCCATTTGCAGCATGCAGGAGTGCATGAAATTAACCCCCAAGGCAGTATGACATCCTAATAATAAACTGCAGGGAGGTGAGGTAAGAAAACCATCTTGGCTGAACTCCACACATATTCCCAGGTGAATTTTCCTTGCACTTATACAGGGGACTAATAGGCCTTTCGTTTTCAAACCCACAGGGAAAGACACAACTGAGCTGCACAACAAATTTTGATCCCAAATGCAAGAGGTTTATGCATGTGATCATCTTTCAATTAGTCATACTAAGAGAGGAATTGTTGCATAGATAATACAGAACCACTAAATGTGGAAATGATCATTTATACCATATGCAGTGATTAGTACAGAATGAAGTAATAATTATTACTAATATAGCTAATAATAACATTTGTCAAATGTGTACTATGTTCCACATTCTGGATGGAGGTATTTAGAAAATGTCTCATGAAGGATATTATCACCACCACCACCCTCCTTTACAGAATAAGAAAACTAAGAGAGGTTCATTGATTTGCTTAAGGACACATAGCTAGCAAGTAGTGCATTCAAATGCAGGCCGATTTGCATCTCAAGCTGTACCCTAGACCATTGTGCTACACTTGCTAGAGGCTCATCTTCCATGTGTCAGAGTGGCTTTATGATGTTCAGAGTAGGTGGCTACTGTGTCAACCTGAAGATGCTGCTGCAAGGCCACTCCCACCCAAACTATGTGGTCATGACCCATCCTATGACAGGGCCTGAAATCACAAGAATAAAGTTGTAATACTTTAGGTTAGAGTTGTAATAATCGAAAGAAGCCCATTAAATGCCAATGCTTCTTAGATATAATACCAAAAGTACAAGCAACAAACACAAAGACATCAATGATTTGGATTCCAACAAAATGAAAAGTTATTGTGCATCAAAATACACTATCAAGAAAGAGAAAAGGCAACTCATAGGATGGGAGAAAATATTTGAAATTCATATATATGCTAAGGGTCTAGTATCCAAAATACATAAATAACTCTTATGACAATAAAAAGACAAATAACCTGACTTTTAAAAATGTTAATTCTAACCCAAGGATGTGTTTATTGATGAGAGAGAGAGAGAGAGGTGAGAGAGAAACACTGATTGATTGGTTGCACCTAGGATCAAACCCACAACCTTTTTGGTGTTCAGGATGATGCTCCAACCAACTGAGTCACTCAGATAGAGCCAAATTACATGATTTTTTTAAAAAAAGGGCTGCTGGTGGTGAGGATTTGAATAGAAATTTCTCCAAAGAAGAACAATATGAGATGCTGTTCACCATTATTAGGTAAATGAAAATAAAAACTACAATGAGATATCACTTCATGACTCATAGGATGACAATAAAAATGGTGAATGATGAGTTTTATTGAGGATGTGGAAAAATTCTAACTTATTTCCATTGCTGGTGAGAATTCAAGATGGTACAAACACTATGGAAAAGAATTTGGCAGTTCCTCAAAATGTTCAACCTAGAATGGCCATATGATCTAGCAATTCTACTCTTTACCCAAGAGAACTGGAACCATATGGCCACACAAAAATTTGTAAACAAATCATTCATAACTGCATTATTTCTAATAGCCAAAAAGTGGAAATAACCCATATGTCCATCAACTGATTAACAGATGGAAGGTGGCATGAGCCACAGGAAGTAATATCATCCAGCCGCAAAAAGGAATGAGGGATCCATACATGCTACAACATGGATGAAACATCACCCTGGACGAAAGTCAGACACAAAAGGCTACACACTGTATGATTCCATGTTTATGAAGTATTTAGAAGCGGCAAATCACAGAGACAGATGCAAGTCAGTGTTTCCAAGGGCTGAGGGATGGGGAGTGACTGCTTAGCCTGCACAGGTTTCTTTTGGGGTGATGGGGTATGAAAATGTTTTGAAAGTAGACAGAGATGGCAGTTGCACAACACTTTGAATATACTAAATGCCACTGAATTGTTCACTTGAGATAGGCTAATTTTAGATGATACAAATTTATCTTAATGAAAGATGGCAGCTGGCCTTCTGTGACATGGATCTCCTATGCATTCTGGGCCTCAACTGATTGAGTAAAAGGCACAGAAGGTAAATCTTGCTCGTTTCATTTTTTTTTTTTCGGAGCCATCTGATACCACCAGGCAAGGTATTCAATAAAGGTGCAAACATAAAGGGACTCCTCGCTCGATAGTTTAGTCAGCATTCTACTCTGCATGACTTTTTCAGAGTTCATGCCAAACAGCTTAAAAATGGGGGCCTAGAAAGATTCACCCATTTATTCTTATTAGGGCAATCAATATTGAGCATCACACCCAACAGGATGAAAACTGGTTCTTTGTCACTAAAATTTCTGTTTTTCATGTATTCTCATTAGGGTAATCAATATTGAGTATCACCACCAACAGGATGAAAATTGGTTCTTTGTCACTAAAATTTCTGTTTTTCATGGATAAAGCAAAGGTGTATATAGAGTCTATAAACAGATGTATTGTATACCTGTGGTATTAACACTTCCTGGTGTGTGTGTTGGGGGAGGGGAGATAAATATGAAAATATCCCAAACAGACTCCATAGAGGAGTAATCATGAACAAAGGATTGAGAAACACTACCCTAGATAAAATCAGCAACATCAGTTTCCCTTGAGAAATAGGTAAGCTTCCCCAAAGAGGAATCCTCAAGTAAGTAATGTCTGTGTGCCAGCCGTGTATCCGTCAAGTATGTCCTAAGACAAAGTGGTGACAGTGGCTAAGGAAACAGGCTCCCCAGCTGCATGCCATTGAGCAACCAATAACCTCTCTGAATCTGTTTCCTCAAATGCACAAGGGGTTTGGGAAGAGCACCCCCCTCACTGAGTTACTGCATTAAACGAGATCATAGCTTAAGGAACTCGGAACACTGCCTGGGCAGTCTAATTTCTCAAAGTTAGCTACCATTCCTCACCTTTCAATATCTGAGGACAGACAGCCCAATGGTGAGAAGTGGGGACTGTGGACACTGATGGTCTGGGCTTCAGTATTCTCTCTGACTTTGGGCAACTCACTTAACATTTCTTGTCTTCAATGACTCTCAAATGGAGAGAATAAAAGTAACCCTGTAAGAGTTGTTCAAAGATTAAATAGGGAATCAATTCCTGGGACAATGTTAACAGCGTGAGCCACCTAAAACGCATTCAACAAATGGAAGTTGTTACGACCAGTGTTATTACCATAATTACTGCTGCTGCAGCTATTATTATTATTAGCCCCCCTGGCTGTCATCATGAAACTAGCAGCTCACAAGGGCAATGAATACGTTGAACAATGTAAAAGCTGGGGCACCACTTGCTTAGGGTTCCCAATGAGGAATGGGAAAGAAGAAAGAAAAGCAACGGTGGAAATGAGTAATTGCCAACCACTGCTCTGGCAATGTCAGGGACCTCCAATTACATAAACAGGGGAGCACAGCAGCAGCTGGGGTCCCTAAAGAAAGCTTCCTGGGAGAGGTGGCCATCCAGGGGAGCGTGCCTTTCTGTCACTGAGACATAGGAACGCCTCTCTTTAGCAACGGCCCTCATGCGGCTGCACATGAAAACCATCCTTGGAAAAAAAATACTGCCATCTTTACTTAACTTCCCACCTGCTTCCCTCCCGGCTGCAAATTGCCCACCTAAAAGCACATAGAAAACGGAGCCAAAGTCCACCTCGCAGAATAATAGGTCCTTAAGCAGCACTGCCTGCGAGGAACTGCCAGCTCTCGGAGCAGGAGCATATGGTGAAAGCCGCCCGAAAGGCAGGGGAATTTTTACAGCAGGTTATTACCACAAGCCTCCTTGGAGAGGCCGATTCACAGCGTGTCCTGAACACGACATTAACTCACTTGTGGTTTTCCAAAGATGCTCCATTGCCTACTGTCCTTAAATCTGACAAATATGCTCTCTTAATTTAAAACCCCCTTATGGAGACCCGTAAATTCCCAGTTGAGTGCGGAGCCATTGTGAGGTTGCAAATCCAGCCCTTCCTAGGCACCCTCCAGGTAGCACACAGAGGCTAAGCCTTCCATCTGTTGAGGCTGCGTCATTTCCTCCAGGCTGCCAGCATTCTCATAGCTTCTCTGCCTCAAACCTAGAGCGTGGAGAGCTGGAAGTGATTCCAATGCTCCTTCAAACACGCCCTTGTAACAAGTCCAAAGTGTGGATCCCAAACTTGAACTTGCTTATCATTTCCAAAAGTTAAAAAACAGATATATATGTTTCCAAAAGAGTGATATTCACTATCTATCTCCTCTTCATTTCCCCTGAATGGGAACCTTCCTCTCGGATCCAGATTTAGACAAAAGCAGTCCAACTGGGATTGTCCTTTGTTGTTTGATAAATATAAAGCATTTCCATTTGTTGCCAGGACTATTTTCTTAAAAAAATGATGTCAAATTCAGGTGCTAATCTGAATTTACTGTGATTACTGGCTTAATCACAGTAATGAAACCACCTTTATTATTTAAAATTTTCCAGACATTCAAAGATTTCTACTTTGTGCATTTCATTCCTTAAAAATAAACAAATAACTCTGGGCATGATATTATTATAGAAGACCATCCCACGTGCCTTCTGAGAGATAATACAGTAGAGGACTTAAGGGAATTCTAGGACAGTATTACCATTTTATTGCAATTTGACCATAAACACCCCCTTTGGGGTGTAATGGGAAGATCATCGAACCAACTAAAATAATGAGGAAGTTGTAACCCATGCCATGATGTATGTACCACTGATAACATATGAGACGACTTCCATGGTACAAGGAGGGCATTTAAAATACGTATTCGAAAATAACGGGCACATCAAACCAAAATTTCCATGTGTATTCCTATTCAGAATGAACCCAGTATTGTTTTTAAAAGTTCATTTCAAGGAAAATATTTGGTATTCGAGTATAGCAAGTCCGTGGTGTCTGAATGCAGATGGATTAAAGATGAACCATTGAGGACTCATGGTAGTGAGCGTCTTTCAAGCCATGACGTGTTCTTATTTTACGAGGCTGGGCTTCTGGTTTGTTTGTTACACAAACTCCTCGGCACCCTGACATTTTGGTAAGAAGCTCTCTAAGTCACACTAGGCTGAGCTGCTTAGGTCTGAGCGAGGAGTCTCTAGAAAGGGTAGATGTGAGTTACCTGGGAACTAGTAGAAACTGGATTCATTTCTAACTCTACACAATGGGAGAGAGTTTGGGTCTTTCTTTAAGAGCAAGAGCGGCTTTTCTCCTTTCCTGGGTGGACTGTGGCAGGGAGAGCGGGTGAAGCAGGAATGGCAGAGGGCTCTTGTCATTCTCTCCCATCAATGTGCTCTGTGACCTAAGGCAAGTCCCTTTCCAGGGGTCATCTCAGCCACAACACTGGATTGGAGGATCTTCAAGGACCTCTCCCCCCGCTTTTTTTGCTTCTAAACGTTAACAGCATCAGAGATGAGAAATGGGATCCTATACCAGCAAAGCTATAAGTCAAAGTCATTAGGAATGTGCTTCCTGCACAATCTTAGTACTCATTTTTATGATCAGAATCCACTTACTCATGCATTCATTCATTCCATGCATGCGTATTGAGTATTTCTTGTGCTTATCCACACTTTAGGGAGCTGAGAGGATAAGAGAGTGTTTCTAGAACTTATACCATATAAAAATCACCAGAGAAACTTATAAAATCCACTTTGTACATCTTTCCTCTGAAAAAATCTGGGAACAGCCAAGAAATTTGAATTTTTAACAAACAACCAGGTGATTTTGATGTCAGTGGTACCTGGACCACATTTTGAGAAATTAAGGGAGAGAGGGTGATTATCAGGCAGGCTACTGTGAATCCCAGTGCCAGGGGCCAGCATAAATGCAGGATGACTGTACTCAGATGGACACATAGACGGGGTCCCTATTTGGTGTGGGAGCCTGGGTGACTACTTAGAAGAAAGAATATTTAAACAAGCACTGGAAGAAGAGTGAAACTCTACCAGCCCAAGATGGGAGTGAAAGGAGCTGGGACAGAGAACAGCTCAGGCAAATGCTGGGAGCCATGTCTCCCTCCCGATCCTGAGATAATTCTCCAAAGGCCTATATTGAACAATGTTTCCCACTTCAAACTCCTCTAGAAGTATTTGTGGGATTAAGGGGATAAATGATGATGGGAAAAAAATTTAAAAAAAGGAAAGAATGTAAAATCAGCTAAGGAGAGAGAGAGAGAGAGAGAGAGAGAGAGAGAGGGAGAAAGAAATGGGTGGATGAATGAAAGGATACATTAATGTATTAAGTGTTTAATGGCCCATGGATGTTAGCACACTTGGACTCTGGTGACATAGGCTGGTAATAGGATATAAAACTTGCAAAGGAATGCCTGTATCTCCACTGAAAATAATTTTATCACTGGATGTAGCAAGAGATGATAACTAAATGCCCTCCCTTAGTTCCAGCACTTTCACATGTATCATCTCATGCAAGAAATAACCAGTTAAATTGTATTTGTTCATTATATAGATTTTTCATTTTCTTCCCAGTTACAAGTACAGCTAGATCATAATCTTTTGAGATAAATGTCTCTCTGTTAAAAAAATAAATAAAAATCTGAGGATGTCTTCAGCCTAGTGACACAAGCAGGGAATACTGTTATAATACCTTCTTCACAAGTTACCCTCTGTTGACTACTCAGCCAGTCATGTGTCTAAGATAAGGTGACCAGATTTAAAGTGGTACACCATTGACGGGGGGGGGGGGATTGTTAAAAATCAGGACTGTCCAGCCAAAAGCGGGACATCTGGTCACCTTAGTCTAAGACACAGATTAAAATGTGGTCAGCTGTGTGGCCTTGAGCAAGCCATATAGCCTCTCTGTGCCTCATTTTTCTTCTTGTAAATGGAAGCGCATGCATTAGATAATCTCTGAGAACTGTTTCTACTCTGGCAGGCCATGCATCAAAGTAAAGGAACATTTCTAGAGGAATTAATTAATCCTCTGGGGATCAAATGAGATAAACTTTTGCTTTTATTCAACATTGCTCTGCAGATGATATCTCCTTTGCAATCATCAGATTTGGAGGAAAAAAAAAAGACCACGTGACATCCTTAAGTGTAACCGGACTGTTTCCTAAGAGATACAGTAAATTGAGGGATGATGTTGCGAAGCTGCGATGACTTGTTTGGCAGCTACAATTTTCCCTCCTCGATGACTGAGCCAATTTTCTCCTTCAGATCTCTTACACACCTTTAATGAATACATGTTTCTTTGATTAAATTAACATTTTTGTCTAGCTAATTAGCCTGAAAAACCTACGCTGAACTGATCTGGTAGCAACTTCATTACTGCTCATCGGTGCATGCTTGCGACCAATCACTGTCAGCTCAATCGCCCAATGATTAGGGGAACATTAAGTTTGGCTAATTTGGCCTTCTGTGGAGATCATCACGTTCTCAGGGACAGGCCAATCCCCACCCTGAATCGACCCCGCTTGACAGTGACAGATGTTTTAATCACAGGGCTTCATTCATTAGTGTCCATCAGCATCACTGGCCAGGTTTGCAGCAAATATCTTGATTTGAAACCAAAACTAATTAAATGCTATCTTCGTAATTACCTGATATAGTTACCCTTCCCTAAGTGGGCCAGGATGACAAGTGCTGAAAAATCAAGCTCTCCGAGGGGGCGGAGAGGGAGGGAATCTCTGCACTGCTGACGGGCCCTCCTGTCTACATGGTCAATAAATGCTGTGAGTCTGTGGGGAGCTGTCCCTCTCCACTAAATGAAATGTTCAGAAAAGTATGCCTTAGTTTATCCTGTTACACACATTTTGCTTCCTTAGAGCTATGACGTTTTAACAAGATTACTCTATGTACATACAGAGATGAGAGGATGCCATTGAATTTGCATTACCCCTGTAATCACCCTGTGTTAGCCACGTGGAGACCTTGGAGGCTCCTGTAAGTGGTTCTGATGGCTCTGGCTCCACGCTCACTTACAAGGGTGGCATGTGGCCTGAGCAATGCCAGTGAGCATTGGGCACCTTCTGGTAACAGTGCTTGGTTTATGGCAGGTGTATAACCCAACTAAGGCCAATCCCAGGCCAGAAGACTGGATTCTGAGACTCCCAGTTCGAGCCATGGAAAAAGCTACTCCTGTCTTTCCTGAAGCATGTGACACTTGGGGACAGCAAGGTCAGTGCAGCCATTCTGTAACCACGAGGGGAGGCCCTTTTGAGAAAGAAGCATACAAGGAGGAAGATAGAGCCTGAAAGTTGGCCAGGGAGAAGCCGACGTGTGGTGACATTGTTTCTGTCCTTTCACCCAGTTGCGCAAGTGGAGAGACCTCCTCCTGAAGTTTTCAGTTTTATGCTGTGATAAGACCTTTTTGCCAAAAGACACACACAGCTCATACAAGCCCTACTTCACTACTAAAGATAGTCTTACATTTGTTAACCTATATGACTCCCCACAATAACACTGTACAGTGGACAGGGCAGGAATGATCAGTCTCATTTCAGAAACAAGAGGACTGAGGTTCAAAGAGATGGGAGCTTGCTAAGACTCATCAAGCCTGTGCTGACATTGGCCCATCAACTTGACCCTCTGTGCTCCTGTTTGATTCTTGATGACTTCTTTTCACAGTCTGGGTCACCTTGGGTCACCCTTAGAATACTGTTTTGGGGGGAGAAACCAAGATGGCGGCATAGGTGAACACCGGAATTGCTGCTGAGCACAACCATTTCAAAACTACAACGAAAAGAAAGAATGGACACTACCCAGACCCACAGGAAGGCTGGCTGAGTGGAAATTCTACAACTAGAAAGAGACTGAGATGCAGAAGAGGTGCGGAAGTAAAGTGCAGAGGTACGGAAGCACACGCGAAGGGGCTAGTGGAAAGGGCTGGCAGCATTTCGTACCGGAGGGAGGCACAAGCTCCCAACGGCTCTGAACTCCAGTTCCAGGTGAATTTGTGGGGACTCAGAATCATATGGGGAAGAGTTGGACTGTCTGGCACCGGCTGGCACCGTCTGACACCGTCTGGCACCAGGAGGAACTCCAGAGTGGCTTGAGACCCAGTGCCTCTTAGGGCAGGGCTGAGAAGCAGCCATAGCTGGTTGCTCGGACCTGTAGATTCCCCAAGACCCTCCCCACCCAAGCTGCTCGCGGAGGCTTTTGCATATAAAATGCTGGGAAACCTTAGGCAGAAGCTAAAATAGCACCTCCTTAGAGTTCCAAGAGACTGTGTACCCAGTGGTCAGAGCGGGACCACCCAGTTTACAACTCCTGAAACTCATAAAGAGACACACTCAGGGGGCAGACTCAGCGGGCACCAAAGCCCCACTGAAACAAATCTTGCCCCATAACGGTGTCTCCAGCATAGAAGTTCTCCCAACATTGACACAGCTAACTCTCACAGCCAAGTGGCCTGGAGGTCAATTCCTCTCAGTGAAACCAACAACAATCAAGGCTTAGCTACAACAAGATTGTGCACAAAGCCAACAAAGCAGTGTACCAAGAGTGTCCACCTCAGGTAATTGAAGAGACTGAGCCACTGGGCCCTATAGGATACCTAGCACAGAAAGCCACTCTGTCAATGCAGGGAAGCAGCCAAAATGCGGACACAAAAAAAAAGATCACAAATGACAGAAATAGAGGAAAGTGAACTACTGGATACAGAGTTCAAAACCACGGTAATAAGGCTTTTCAAGAATATTCTGGAGACTGCCGATAAATTTAGTGAGACCCTCAAGGATATGAAAAAGGACCAGCTAGAAATTAAGCATACACTGACTGAAATAAAGAATAATATACATAGATCCAACAGCAGACTAGAGGATCACAAGAATCAAGTCAAAGATATGAATTATGAAGAAGCAAAAAACACCCAGCCAGAAAAGCAAAAAGAAAAAAGAATCCAAAAATATGGAGATAGTGTAAGGAGTCTCTGGGACAACTTCAAGTGTACCAACATCAGAATTATAGGGGTTCCAGAAGAAGAGAAAGAGCAAAATATTGAAAACCCATTTGAAGAAATAATGACAGAAAACTTCCCCTACCTGGTAAAAGAAATGGACTTGTAATTCCAGGAAGCACAGAGAATCCCAAACAAAAGGAATCCAAGGAGGACCACACCAAGACACATCATAATTAAAATGCCAAGGGCAAAAGACAAGGAGAGAATCTTAAAAGCAGCAAGAGAAAAGTAGTCAGTTACCTACAAGGGGGCACCCATATGACTGCCAGCTGATTTCTAAACAGAAACTTTGCAGGCCAGAAGGGAGTGGCAAGAAATATTCAAAATGATGAATAGCAAGTACCTACAACCAAGATTACTTTACCCAGCAAGGCTATCATTCAGAATTGAAGGTCAGACAAAGAGCTTCACAGACAAGAAAAAGTTAAAAAAAGATCACCACCACCCAAGCAGTATTATATGAAATGCTGAAAGGTATCCTTTGAGAAGAGGAAGAAGAAGAAAAAGTAAAGATAGAAATTATGAACAACAAATACGTATCTATCAACAAGTGAACCTAAAAATAAAATGAATAAAAAAAATCTGATCAACAGAATAAACTGGTGAATAGAATAGAATCAGGGGCATAGAAAGGGAGTGGAATGACAATTTACAGGGGGGAAGGGGTGCTCGGGGTGTGGGAAGAGACTTGACAAAAATTGTACACCTATGGAGGAAGACAGTGGGGGGCGGGATAAGGGCAGAGGGTGGGGTGGTAACTGGGAGGAGGGGAGCTATGGGGGGGGGAAGGAGGAACAATTGTAATAATATGAACAATAAAGGGGATGGTAGTAGAGCATGTGGATAAGCCTTGGCTCTGGCATTTGCTTGGTTCAAATCTCTGTTCCACCATTCACTAGTTAGGTGACATTTGGCAAGTTAAACATCTGTAACATTAGTGTGAATAATGCATGTAGAATACTTAGCACATTGCAAGTAGGTTTTCTTTGTCAACCAGAAAAAAGAAAAAAAAACATTCAAAAAGAGATGCCATTTATTTTCTAAACTGATTTCAATGTAGGATTTGAACCAACTGGATATTTGCTGTCCTAAAAATTGTAGCTTTTGCTTCCTGTGCTTCAAATCACCCATCATCTGACAATTTTAAGAAAAGATGCCCCTTGCTCAGGACCATAGCCATAGCTATCTACCTTTTCCTTATGTGAGTTTAATGACTCAAGGTTAATTCCAGAAACTGTTTGCAAAATAAGAAAATAACAAGTCAACTTATTTGCAGCAAAGAAAGAAACGATAAGATCTTGTGTTCCTAATTACTGCGGATAAGACTAAATTCATGGCAGAGAGAATGTCAACTTTGTTTTATTTTTTAAAAAATATATTTTACTGATCTTTTACAGAGAGGAAGGGAGAGGGATAGAGAGTTAGAAACATCAATGAGAGAGAAACATCGATCAGCTGCCTCCTGCACACTCCCTACTGGGGATGTGCCCGCAACCAAGGTACATGCCCTTGACCAGAATCTAACCCGGGACCCTTCAGTCCACAGGCTGACGCTCTATCCACTGAGCCAAACCAGTTAGGGCTAGAAGGCACTTTTAAAAGATACTGCTTTCCTGGAGGCTTAGGGTACGCCTGGCTCTTTTTCCTTTGAGCTCTGTGACCTGGGGCATGCCTCAGTTTCCTCTTTGTAAACAGAGAATATTATCATCTGCCTTCCTGCCATTGGGTGCACCAAGACAAAGAAAATAAACATGCAGGAAAGAGTGAACATTGCAGGCCTGACTGCTGTCCTTTGAAAGGACAGCATAGAAGGTTGGCCCTTGGCTGGCATCTGGGGCCCTGGATTTGGGGAGGGTTCCAACCATTTCCAAAAGAATGGGGCACTATTCCTTGTCTGTTTGTGCAAACATGATGGTTTGTACTCAACATCTGCTTTCCTTCTGGGATCCTGGGATAATCCAGGTCCAGTAAAAGCTCTGGACACTGCACCTCTAATAAGTGTCCCTGTTGGGCAACATTAGACAGGGTTCACAGCCCAATGCTGGCGAATGAAGTACATTTGGTGTGACTGCACTGAGAGGACCCTGGATGCCTGCTCTGATTTCCTCCAGACTTCCCCCCACCGCACACACACCTTTTTCTTTCCTGATTGTGCTCAGTCTCCTTCTGCTGCAATAAAACAGCTGCGAGTATGACTACAGCTGAGTCCAGTGAGGTGGTCCCGGGGACTCCACCACATAAAACATCTAGTGTAGTGTCTGGCATGTGAAACACATGCACTAAATAGATGTATTCATCACTGCATGCTCTTCCTATGTGGGTGTTATTGCTCTGAATGAAACTGCAGGAGACAGTAATATCCATGTAGTGAGACTGAAAATCTGGAATGCTTTCCTGTGTTAACTTCTGTTTGATGGAAATGTGTGAACAGAGCATGTCTCAAATAAATCCTCACACTTCCTTTGCATTTGTTGGTGTATGAGGAGATTCATAATGGTGTCATTGTGGAGACTTGGAGGCCATTTGGGTTCTTATCACATGGAAATATGAAGGTGAAGTGTGATGAGGTATGTAATCCACAGTCATGTACGGCAAAATAGTATAGGAATGAGCAGTGACAGGATGAGTGAAAAAAGAGTAAGAAAAGTCACACACAACCCAATATACTTATGTAAATGAAAGATAAGTGCATACAACACAATAGACATTTTTTAAGAACACATACAAAAACAAAGATACTAACTATAGTATATTACATTAGAATGAGTTCTGTAATGGAGGGAGCAGTGGTGGATGTGGGGTATGAGAAGGAGAGAAAGCAAAGATATACAAAATTAAGAGTAGAACCTATACAAATTCATAATAAAATTGAGTCATGTCCAAAAGAGTAGGATTAACTCAACTTCCTGCTCCTGTGATCTGTTAGCACTCCACTGTAATGATGATAGCAATAATCATATTAGCTAACATTAAGTGAGCATCAGGTACCATGTACATTTCACATATTAGTTTATTTATTCCTTCCCTCAGTTCTATAAGGCATGTATTGTTAATGCCCCCACTTTATAGATTATGAAGCGGAGGCACAGAACAGTAAAGTAACTCACCAGGTCATGCAGCTCATAGGTATTATGGTCAAGACATGAACCAAGCTTGGAGCAGAACTGAGGAGTTAATACAAGGATACTGAGATTTAGCCTGTCCCTATGTGACCACTGGGCCTTGAAGTAATTTTTGAGATTTTATTTTCCTCCCCTTAACATTTTTTAAGCACATCCTAAGTGCCAGGTGCTATTTCAGAAAGATAAAATCCTCCTAATCTAAATTGTGACATTAAAAAAAAAAAAGATGTAAAACTCTAGGCACTACTTCACATCCAAGGTGCCTGGGACTCTAACGGACCTATATTCTTTGCCAATTTAATGTTTTCTGGTTCAACTGTGTCGAAGGACCCTTGTGAAATGGACTTAAGTACTTTTGTTCAGACTAATTTCACATTGTGAGTTTCCTGTCTGACTAAATCAATCGGTTTGTGAATAAACACTGCGGACTCCCAGTCCTCACACTTGTAGATCTCTTGGTCTTACCTTGCATACAATCTCCTTTAATTCATCTACAGAAGGATGTATTAGCCTCACTTTTCATCAACTGTTCTCAACTGGGATGAGGGGGGATTTGTCCCATAGAGACATCTGGCAATGTCCAAAGATACTGATTCTGGTGATCACAATTGAATAGGAACTGTGCTCCTGGCATCAAATCAGGTGGAAGCTCAGGATATTGCTAACACCCTGCAAGGCACAAAACAGTCCCTACAACAAAGAATTACCCAGTCCAAAATATCAGTGATGTAGAGGCTCACATACTCTAAGTCTCATATATATACTGTGGATTGGAAGGCAATATATACTGTGGGATTCATGAATTTGGAGATCTGAGAATGTTACCAAGTTATTTTGCTCATGAGTATCAGAGATTCAGTTGTAGGCTCATTTTTGGTGAATCCCTTTCTATGTCAAGTGCAGATTCCTTTAAAAAGCTACTATCACCAACTCTATGTGAATGGAAGGCAGGAAAAGCAAAAAGAGAATCTGTTTATTCCAAAAAAGGCTTTACTTTGATGCCCAAGAAAAAAGAACCAACAACAAATGACTAGACAGTGACATGATTATTGCGTAAGTTCGTTCTGACTGAATGGAAATGGATGCGTCGCATTCCACATCTGGGGGAGCAAACTGTGATATCATTTCAGACCTTTAGTTTCTGCCTTATGCGGCATGGTTTTTATTTTTACTGAGGCTCCTGCTCACTGCAAATTGTCCCCGCAAGCGAGCAGTTCTCAGCGCTGGTACAGAAACGGGAATGGGCCGAAGAGGCCGAGTGATAAGATCAGTATTTGAACTATCAACCCGGGCTACTGCGTGATGAGTTTAACTTTTCCACCTTCATCAGAAACCACCTGGTGAAGTGCTGATGTAACACCTGGAGCTGGTGGGAGGAAGGCATAAGTTTCCAAAAGCACTTTGTGGACTCCCTGACCCCTCACAATATGAGGCTGCAGCTACCTCTGTAATTTCCAGAGGGTGCACGCTGTCAGTTCACATTTATTCCAAGTGCTATGCTTGGTAAAGGCTCACTTATTGGTTGTTAGGGCTTATCCTGGCATCAGAGCCTAACCAGAAAACTTCCCAACGTCAGAAAGAAGCAAGCGAAGCAATTCCCCAGGCATTACAAATAGCATCTGCGCTTCAGGCCACAACCCAGAACCTCAAGGACCACGAATGCCTCTCATTTACTGAAGGGCCACTTTAGCAATTCAAACTTGAGGGCTATTGAGATGTGACCTACCTGCTTGTGTGGTCACCCTCACTCCCTTTCAAGTTATGTCCTTTCTCCTACCTCTACGCTCAAGAGGTTGGTGCACAAGCAGGGAGACGATGCTATGAGGCTATGAAATGACACGTGTGGCTGAGTTTCCTTTGTTGCAGACATAGGCCTGCTGACCTGTGTTCGTAGAGTGCACTGGCTGTTGTGAAGAAACCCATCAGTGCTTGCGGTATAAAACAAAGATAACTCAATTGTTTGGAGTGTCAGACACCAACAGCAATAAAACAGGAAGGGAATGAAATGTTACTTTAACGACAAGTCCAGAATTCCTCTAAACAAGATGGATAGCTGCACTATATGCTCGGTAGACTGTGGGTTAGCAGGCAAGGCCCCAAGCCCTTGTACTGAGGGAGAAAGTGGTTTAGCAACCACGGGGTCAGGCAGAGCCTGCAGGGAAACAAAGCCAGACAGAAATTCCTGGCGGGGCTACAGCCAAAGGACTTCTCACAACAAAAACAGATATTTAAAGTTTAAATAATTTGTGATGTAAGGTGCTTCTGTTATCCCAAATCACACATAACAATTTGGCTCAACTCATAGCCTTGTGTTGGTGAAACCTTGGGGACCACTGGTTTGAAATGTATCTAGTATACGGAACAGGGACTGGGCGGGTTTACTCATGAGGCGATCTATAAACTGCACTGCTACAACAAAAGCAAGAATTCAAAGCTGTAAATGGGAAAACAAAGTTAATCTCTTTCCTCTCAATTCCTGAAGAAACAAAGAGAGAGGCTGAATTACTCCACAACTGTGTAATAAGAGGTTCATGTTTATTTAACTTATATCTGAACCAGCCATTGACCTCAACAGACATCTGGAATACAACAGTATCAACCACAGTTAAGTCTTGTTAGAACGTACACTTACAAGGGCAAGGATGAGGCCTGATTCTTGTGGGTTTTTTTTTTCACCTGAATCCCCAATGATTTATGTAGTGTCAGACACACAGTAGAGACTCAGCAAATACAGATTTAAAAAAAACTTTCTTAATCTGACAGCAGTGGTTACAATTTATAGATTACAAAATGCAATGTTGCCTGGCTGGCATGTCTCAGTGGCTGAGCATCAACTTATGAATCAGGAGGTCACGGTTCAATTCCTGGTTGGGGCACATGCCCAGGTTGCGGGCTCAATCCCCTGTGTGAGGCATGCAGGAAGCAGTCAATCAATGATTCTCTGTCATCATTGATGTTTCTATCTCTCACTCCCTCTCCCTTCCTTTCTGAAAATCAATAATAATAATAATAATAATAATAATAATGCAACATTAATGTGAGATAGCAATGTGGCCAAGGTCACAGAGTTTATAGACTCAGAGTCAGGGTTCCAATCCAAGCTGTTCAAGTGCTACCCTTTCTGCCAAAACACCCAATGTCCTGTAACCTGATTATAATGATGCTTCAAGGAGTAGCTCCATGGGCAGTCCCTTGAACACATTATGCAACCTAGTCTGCATTACTTCCCTCCTTGGTAATAGCAGTTTAGAAGGCATGAGAGGAATTAGTCCATTTCCATTCTAAATTCCTCCGTGTACTTTCTTGGTGTCTTTTTATAATAGTTTTCTGTAATATGCCCCATAAGACTGTTTGAAGTTGTTACTCTTTCTTTCTTTCTTTCTTTCTTTCTTTCTTTCTTTCTTTCTTTCTTTCTTTCTTTCTTTCTTTTTTTTTTTTTTTTTTTTTTTTTTTTTTTTTTTTTTTTCCAGGCTCTGCTGAACTAAGCATTTGATTTAGGGGAAATAACAGGTTTGAAAGAAAGATGTCTGGGAACTTAAACATAACAGATGCTTGTTTACAGACACCTGATTGAGCTGAATTGAAAGCCTCAGTCTAGATTGTAAAAAGCCATAAACGTCAGTTGACTAGAACTGAATCATAGCCACTTGGAAGCATGGATCACCCAAAGATAGCCATTTCAGAATCATAACATACAAAATGGCTCTTCATCTTGTCAAGACTACTGAGGAGTAACATAACTCTTAAGTGGGAAGGAGCTTT
>PVJC01006252.1:0-33622 GCA_004026665.1 Murina feae | reverse complement strand
CGACGTTTCTGACTCTCTATCCCTCTCCCTTTGTCTCTAAAAAATCAATAAATTTTTTTTAAAAAGAGTTCTGTTTTTTTGTTGTTGTTAATCCTCACCTGATGCTATTTTTCCAATAATTTTTAGAGAGAGTAGAAGGGAGCGGGAGAGACAGAGAGAGAGAGAAAAACACTGATGTGGGAGAGACACATTGATTGGTTGCCTCTGCATACCTCAACCAGAGCCGGAGATGGAGCCTGCAGCCAAGGTACATGCCCAGGAATCAACTGGAATTGAATCTGGACTCTTCAGTCCACGGGCTAATACTCTGACTGAGCAAACTGGCTAGGGCAAGTTCTACTATCTTGGTAGAACTCAGAGTTCTGCTCTCTGCTATTATTGCATTACCCTGGACAAGGATAAGAAAAAATAACTCATTGTATTAATATACAATTTATTCTCATTGTTTCGTGTACACTCAGCCTTGGTAACTATTTCCATTTACAGAAATGCAAAGATTTCTCTGCTGTTTACCTATGAAAATGGGCCTAGGTCTTCTTCTGGAAAGATGTTAAAAAATGTGTCAGTAAAAATATCAGGACTATGGATCACACTTGTCCTCTGTTTCCACTTGTCCTCTTATGAAACAAATAAATTTTGCAAATGATAGCCACCAACCCCTTACTTCTCAAGGACCAGCCAGTTGCTGACTCTCCCCATGTCACTCGTAGTGCTTGCCAGTGACTCAGAAGGAGAATTTTTATCACGTTTTTTAGACATGCACAAGGAGTAGCCAGTTGCCTTTCTGAGTGGCAGTACTCTTGTTTCACAAAAACTATATATGTGATCCTAAAAAAAGAAAGTGATGGAGTTGCTGGTGTCAGAGACTAAATAAAGATCCACATGTCTTCTCACCAACAGAGCATCAGTTCCCGAGCTTCCTTTTGTGGCTATGCTCTGGGGATGGATGATGGCCATCAGCTACATAGCAAAAGGAACAAAACTGTGAATTCTCTGCAGACACACAATCTGGGATTGTTTTATTGCTCTTAATAAACTCTCCTTCTTTTAGTTAAGATAAATACATCTCTTAACTGTTTGACAAGCAAGTAAAGAAGACTGTTACTTCAAATCCACAAGTGCAAAAGTGAACCCAAGGGTATATCAAGTGAACTCAGAAGGGTATATCATTTCTTGGTAGTCATACCCTGAATCACAAATGTGCTTGAATTTTGTAGGTGGTTGAAAAAAAAATTCCCCCAAGATGGCACTGAGCTATGCCTCTTCATGGTAGCAAGCAAATGAAATAACATGATAAAGTTCACAGAAACACCCAGGGTGCTACGCATCTCTGGCACCACAATGAGAACAGAAAGCCCAAATCAACATATATCAGCGAAGAGAATCCAGCATGAGATTTCATTCTGAAAGCAAACAGAATGGGAAAGTAAATGATAATGCTCCATGGACACGGTTGTAGCAACAGACCCAAGGGCCCAGGGAAACATGAAACAACCATTTTCAATGGCAGAAGCTCTTAGGTTGGAGACTGCTGCAGATATTAGTTTTTGCTTTGTTTTGTTTTTTGGATTCCCTGCACCTAACCACTTTCTATTTTAGAGTTTGCCCCACTTATAGGTAGATATAGGGCCAATGTTCTCTTATAGGAGATGTAGAGGCCAAATCCTGCCTTTTCAGTCCCAGACAAGAAAGGCATAAATGCACAGTCTACAATAGGATTGGAAATAGCCTTTCTGGCACTCTGATATTTTATGAGGTCCCTAGAAGACAAAAGACTCATTTTAACGGACTCCAAGTGATGGTGGTAGAGGCCCTGCCTCCTGCAGCAGTGACGGCGTCCTGTAAGTGATCCTGGGGGTGCTTCCCATGCAGTAGCTGCTGCAGTTATGTAGGATCTTACCAGTCATCAAACCAACTCTCTGCTCTCATGGGTTCTGTGAACCCCCCAATAGTCTTCTGATTGGGATCAGGTTCAAATTTATGTTGCTTGCAACCACACATATTCTAACTAGTATTGACCTATCCCGTGAGGCTGGAACTGATTTCCATGGAACCTTTCATTTGAAAGTGCAATCACATCCCACACTGGGCACTGGGATGGTGTCAGAAGACCTCCAGCATCATATCGATCATTAATTACCAGAATGACTAATGACAACACTCTTCATACTTTTTAAAAATATATTTATTTTATTGATTTTTTACAGAGAGGAAGGGAGAGGGATAGAGAGTTAAAAACATCAATGAGAGAGAAACATCGATCAGCGGCCTCCTGCACACTCTCCCTCTCCCTGGGGATGGGCCCATAACCCAGGTAGATGCCCTTGACCGGAATTGAACCTGGGACCCTTGAGTCCACAGGCCAATGCTCTATCCACTGAGCCAAACCGGTCAGGGCTCTTCATCTTTTTGAATCTCAGTTTCTCCACCTGAAGACCTGGATGTAAAGTTTGATCTGGGTGATTTCTGAGACAATACAATCTTGTTTGACCTTCATAACTGCCCTTTCTGTTGACAAGTCAATAGACAGAAGTCACTCAACCCCTGTCTTGATTCTTTCCTTCCGTTCCATGCTTCTCATTTGGAAGAAAATGAGTAGCACTTCTGATGCCTGTGGGACAACTATGACAAAAGGTGAGGGCAAGAAAGCATACTGAGAATTGACGACTGAGCTTTCAACCAGCAATAGTCCACTTTCTGAGTATACACTGCTATGAAATGAATTATGTCCTTCCCAAATTCATGTCCTGTAGCTCTGTACCCTCATGTACTTGTATTGGAGATAGGGCATTTGAGGAGGTGATTAAGATTAAATTAAGCCATAAGTATGGAGCTCTGATCCTATAAAACTGATACATAATAGGAAAGTAAAAGAAGTACCCAGAGCTCTCTGCCCCTTCCCCATCATGTGAGGACAAAGTGAGAAGGCTGCCATCTGTAAGCCCAGAGAAGAGTCTTCACTAGAAACCGAATCCCATTGGACCTTGATCTTGGACTTTCCAGCCTCCAGAAGCATGAGAAAATTTCTGTTGTTTAAGTCAACCAGCAAGTGGTATTTTGTTAGGGAAGCTCAATCAGACTGAGACAACAGCCAAGGCATTCTTTGAAATTTGCTTGCAAATATTAAGCAAACTTCAAATAATTCACTAGCTTTTTCCACTTCCCTGTGAAGTATTCTTGTCAACATTATCCCAACGTATTTATACAGTGTTTTGCATTTGAAGTGCTTATGATCATTTATTAATGACTAGAAGAGGTATGCTACAGCCTTGTGTCTTTGGCTAATATTTCCAAAAGAGAAATATGGATGGAAGTAAACATGTGGCATGGGAACAAGGATGAAAACAGAGAAATTGAGGGTTTCCCTTAGGGAATGAGATGCAGTAATTCAAGTGAGACATTTCAAGTATTGCTGCATCATCAATGTGCAATGTGTTGTAGAAACAGTTTTCTCAAATAGTTTTCTTCCCTAAAATGAGTTTTTTAAAAAGCATTTTCCTCTCTTGCCCTTTCTTCTACTTCCCGCCACCACAAAATAATTTTCTTAGCAAAGAAAATCTAAGAACATGAGATGGAATTGAAACTGCATTTGACTCAGAGGCAAAGCTGTGCATTCTTCAAATGCACTAACACTGTAAGAAGAGAAAATAAATAACACAGCCAGGTGCCATTTTAACTCACTTATATGGCTAAAATGTTAAAAGGGACCCAAAGCCCTGGCTGTAAGATTGGGATGTCAATAGTGCACTTTGAGATCGCCGACAGCATTGCAAACTGGCTTAAACCTTTTGGAAAGCAACTTAGCAATATGGGTCCCCAGGATCTGCCTGAGGCTGAGAACTTTCTTTAAATGGTTTTCTTATGAGATGAACAGGACAAGGCAGACCAGAGATACGAAAGAGTTTGCCCAAGATCACACAACTCAGTGACTCCTATATTCCCAGCACATAGCACAGGACTCGTCATATTGTGGCACGTGTATTAACTGTGTGAACGCATGAATAAACACATTTAGATGCTAAAGTACAGTAGTTCCTTCCTAGAAATTTCTCCCGAGTAGTTAAGAGGAGGAAAAACTTATATGCCCAGTGAAGTTTATTGGAGAGTTTGTTATAACTGTGAACACACAATGGAATAATTATAATTTCTCCAAAATAGAAAAGCGATTTCATTAATTTTTTTTCCCAGCAACTTGATGAACCATTAGACATATATTCACAAAATATATGTTTGGCAATCCATGATTCTGTATTTGAAAATACAAGCTTTATTTTAGTTGAATGTTTTAAAGAGATTTCTCTCTAATTAGGAGTAAATTAGAAACCATAGATTTGCTTCACTGGTAGAGAAACTTTATTGGGGTAAGGAGGAATGTTTGGCTTAGTATTCTAGAGTCAAGCAGAGGGAAGGTCTTTCAATACCTGAGTTGAGTTTCTGCTCCCAGAAACTAGTAAAAATAGTGAAACATTATTTATTTGGACTGAGACACCTCAGAGTTCGTTCAAAGTCTGATCTGATTTTTTCCCCTTTCAAAATGGAAATATCTTCATAGGACAATCATTGCTTATTTGAATACATCAACTGCTAGTAAAACACTCCATTATTCCATTCCTAAAGTATAATCAACATTAAACAATGTGGTATATATCCTTCTTCAGGCGTCCTCAAACTACAGCCCACGGGCCACATGTGGGTGTTCTTGCTGCTGCTGCCTTACCTGCTTAAAATAAGATGTGCAGTGTGCATAGGAATTTGTTCATAGTTTTTTTTAAACTATAGTCTGGCCCTCCAACGGTCTGAGGGACAGTGAACTGGCCTCTTGTTTAAAAAGTTTGAGGACCCCTGTAAATATTTAATTGTTGTGTAAAGAACACATTATTTTACACTTAACAGAGTTTATAACAGGGTCTGCAAATACAGCCCGTGGGACCACTGCCTGGTCTGTAAATAAACACTGCATGGGAGCACAGCCATGCTCATCTTTTTATGTACTGCCCGTGGCTGCCTTCACATTAAGCAGGAGAGACAGGCACTCTGACTGAAACCATATGGTCTGTAAAACCTGAAGTACAAACTTTTATCCATGTCAGTGTTACTTGAAGAGTGTTCTTTTATGTTAACTTTATCTGATCTACCTCATTCATTTAAAGCATACACATTATTGAATTTTACTGACATTTTATAATTTAACTGATATCCAATTGATGGACATTTGAGATTATTATAATTATAATTATTATTATTATTATTATTATTATTATTTGTGTGTATGTATAGTTTATACATTTCAAGAAACAGGGAATGGTTAAAGCATTTGAAAGTGGTGCCTGGTGGGAATCCACAAGAAACCTGCTTTCGGAGACTATATATACTAAAACATTTGTAGAACCGTTTGATGATGGGTTTTCCTGTGAGTATTTGCCAACAGTTTAATACTAGATATTACTTTTAAGTATTGTAAATATTCTCCCAGAAAATCCTAGGAGTAGAGAAGGGGATTGTTAGGAAACCACTTTATAAGCTTACTAGGAAATGAGGTGCAGAGCAGAGTTCAAAATTTAGTCTTTATGAAAGCTCAAAAATCTTGCATTACCTAAATCCAAACCAATTGGTTTTCTCTCTCACTTAGCGCTTATTGGAGAAAAGCAATCCAAGTTGTCGCCCATCTCAGAAGCCTAAGTGCTATCTCCTCCATTTCTAAGTCCCATGTTCTTTGCTGAAGCACTTGCTTCTATGATAAAGGTTTCTTTTTCTCAATTTTCTAGCCTCAGTTCTAGGGGACTAACCTATAAGAAGTCCATCTGAATGTGCCAGTCAGCTATGCCAGTTTGATGTACATGCTGAGAAGGCTCAAGAATGAGGTAAATGCGAGTTAATGTGACAGAGCAGCTGCTGTAAGAAGTTCAAGGTTTCAACTGTGAGAAAAAACCCTCCAGCCATAACCACCCCCTCACCGCCCCCCCCCCCAAATGATCTATCTGCCTCTTTGGGTTTAAAGTGTGAAATGCCTTCTAAGGGGTGAGGTTTGGTCTTCCCTATGCAACAGTGTCCCTATTCAATAGCTAAGTTGAGGTGTCACAGACTTGTCTAGCTACCTGCTTCTTATCTCTTGGGTCTCTGCTTGAATGTCATCCCTTCTAAGAAGCCTTCTAAGATCAACCCATTCAAAGAGAGTCCTCCCTGGACCCTAATTGTTTAACTCAGCACCTATGGGTTTTAGTTACAGCATTTATCACAATGTGCCATGCTTATTTTATTTCTGTCCTTGGTTTCCATTCCAGTATTGTGTTATTTTCCAATTGATAAACATGGATAGAAAAAATAGCTATTATAGTTTGTATTCATGGAGAGCGCCAGTTTTTTAAAGCACTTTTTAAAAAATATATATATTTTATTGACTTTTCACAGAGAGGAAGAGAGAGGGATAGAGAGTCAGAAACATCGATGAGAGAGAAACATCGATCAGCTGCCTCCTGCACACTCCCCACTGGGGATGTGCCTGCAACCAAGGTACATGCCCTTGACCAGAATCGAACCTGGGACCCTTGAGTCCACAGGCCAATGCTCTATCCACTGAGCCAAACTGGTTAGGGATAAAGCACTTTTTTTATACTTATACTAATTTTATACTTAAGAAATTCTTGCAAGTTTGGTCAACTAAGGGTCACTCCAATCATTCTGAGCAGAAATGAGGAGGAAACGAAAGGCTCCCACATCGGTGCATCTTACCCAGGCAGGACCTTCCCCAGTTTCATTCTACTGACCCCATCCAGCCCAAATTTTCAACATTGCATTTTCCTGAGTCACAGAAAACACAAGGGTGAAATAAACACTCTATCAAGGTTTACCCTTGAATTCATGACAAAAAATATTAGCCAAATTCCAGACTGCATTATTGAATTCTCTTCTTTAGGGAACATAAAAATTGATCAGATCTTAAAAATTCAAAGGAAAGGGAGAAAGGTAATTTTCAGACTTTTCTTCTTGGCTGTCAGGTAGGAAATAAGAAAATAGTTTCTCCCGTTAAGCAAGAAGAGCAAATAATAATCTTTTTGAAAACAAGGGTTTACAATAGGCCCGAGTGTGGATGAGATGTTATTTGCACATTGTTTGGCATATGCATCAATCATTTCTGTAATGTCCTCTATGGAAAGTATCCAAATACCTTTGGGACAGAAGCAGATGTCTCCTCTGTGCCAGGATCCCAGTCCAGTCATGTCTGGCCGCAAAGCACCTTGTTCTTTCCTCTGAACAGAGGGGTTCCCACTTAACTTCTCAACATGCCAAGGGGGATGATAATCTGAACTAGGCTTTGACAACCTTGAACCTACAATCAACTCCCTAGTATCCCATGTGACCCCTACTTCCACTCACTCAGGAGGGGCTATCCTTCTCCATTTGTAGTTTGCAAGGTGGGTGAGGAAGGAAATGACTCATGAGCACATTTCTTAAAAGCAGATGGAACCTCTTGGAGAAAAAGGTTTTATGTTAGGTGCCAAGAAATGAAGACTGCGACCTAAGAATCAGAAGGAGCATAAGCTCCAAATTCCATTAAAATCAAGCCAGAAAGTCATCAATAAGAGTTTATTCAGCTCTCATTGTGGAACCATCCTATCCTGTGTCAGAATTATGGAAGAAGCACAGGCAGCAAAGGAAGAGCCATCAAGAAAAACAACCTATGTGCACGCACACTACCATTTCAAAACAATGCCGAAGAGCCCAGCTGGTGTGGGTTAGTGGTTGAGCATCAACCTGTGGACCAGGAAATCACAGTTCAATTTCCCATCAGGGCACATGCCCAGGTTGCTGGCTCAACCCCCAGTGGGGGGCGTGCAGGAGACAGCCAATCAATTATTCTCTCGCATCATTGATGTTTCTAGCCCCTTTCCCCTCTCCCTCTCTGAAACCAATAAAAATGTTTAAAAAAAATGCCAAAGGCTATAAAAATCATTTGTTAATGTGATGTGTTCATACACTAGAGTTCTAATTACAGACTGGCATGGCAAGGTCTTAGGTCAGTAACAATCTTAAAGTCCCTATGTATTCGTTTTGTGAAGTTAGATTTGATCTGTACTGGGAGAACAAGAGAGTTTGGTAAAGAGGGAGACAGAGGAAATTGAGATTCCAGAAAGGAGGAGTTGGGAAAATAGTAGGGAAGAGGCTGATAAAAACAGGGCCTTTTACACGGGTCAAATAGCTCATGTAGGGGAGGGGACTGGGGAAAAAGACATAAATGACAGCTAGAAGGAAGTTGAAGCCAAATGGTAGATGAGCTTGAGTGTCCATCAGAGTTTTTAGGGGGTTAATTCTTTGGGTTACGTGGGTCGGGGAGCTTATATACTATCAACTGTTATCCCTTGCTAAGTGTGAAGTCTGCATGAGGCACTATGCTAGGAGCTTGATATTTTTAATTTCTAATGCAGCCCTGGCAATTGAAACAAAGGAGGTTTAGAAGTCAGACCAAATTACACAGCTAATAAGTAGCAGGACAAGAATTCAAGCCAAGGTCTGCCAACTCTAAAGCCTATACTTTTGTCATAACATGTTGTTTCCTACATCTTCACAACAGCCCAATGGTAAACCAGATGTAATATTTGTGAATGGGGTCTAGAGCAGGGGTTGCCAACCCGTCAGACCTTACAGACAACCAGTGGTCCACACACCACCAATTGGCGATTGCTGGTCTAGAGTATTAGGTGGAGGAAAGCTTAAGAGGGCATAAGCTGGTTGGGAGTGAGCAAATAAAAGTGACAGGTGACTCAGTTTCTGCTATGGTCTGAAGCTTTGGAGATCATAAGAAGTGTGGTATTTTTAATAAAAATAGAGAGTAGGCTCTTCATTGGACAGAACAGAAAAAAAAGTTTCATGTGGTTTCAAAAGAGAAGAATTTGACCAGTGAGTGTAAAACACTATAGAGACACAAGGAGAATAAAAATTAAACAAAGGCTATCGCAGCAGTTCTCAACCTGGGGGTTGCAACCCCTTTGGGTGCTGAACGACCTTTTCACAGGGGTTGCCTAAATACATCCTGCATATCAGATATTTACATTAAGATTCATAACAGTAGCAACATTATAGTTATGAAGTAGCAGCGAAAATAATTTTATGGTTGGGGGTCACCACAATATGAGGAACTGTATTAAAGGGTCTTGGCATTAGGAAGGTTGAGAACCACTGGGCTACTGGATTTGGATATTAGGTCATTGGTTATACTCAAGAGAGTGATTTTGAAAGACAGAAGAAGGAAGAATGGAATTTTTAATGGGTTAGGGAGTGAATCAATAAGATGGTGAGGCAGTGGAGACAGAGAATAAAGATTTTCTATTGCAATGTAGACCAAGTAAATATGGGTTTAGGAGACAGAGTGAGAGTCAAAGAGTTCATTTCTTTCTAAAGGATAAAGGAATTTTAAGTACATTTTAGGTATTTTCATTATAGTACTGTTTAGTGTTTGTCTTCTCACTGCCAAGAGAGTACAAGTTTCATTCATTGGGAAAATAATATGCAACTGGAGAGACTAGAGATGGAAGCAACAGAGAGGCCATTATCTCTATAGATGTGGAAACTGAGACTTAGAGAAGCACAGGGACTTGCCTGAAATCACTGTTTGCAAGTAGTGAACCTGACCCTGGAACTCCCAATTTTCACAGTTATCTTCTTCCCTAGTCAGAGAGGTCTCGTTCCTTGAAACGGAAGGGCACAGCTTCCTTTGGATTGGAAAAAAAGGGGATAAAGACTAAATAAAGAGAGAGGCTCTGAGGATAGAAAGAGAAGGTGATGCCAGAGGAAGACGGGGAACTGAGAGGAAGCTGGCACAGAGCAAAGGGTGCTGAGCAAATGAAAACCAATGGGACACTTCCAAGGTTGCTTCTACCATAAGTGCTTCACATTCAAGTCCAGAGAGTGTAGGGGTGGCCCTATCATTTTGATTTTAGCGGATGCCTCTTAACTCTTGTAAAATGCTTAAATTGTCGGGAAACATTCATACTTAAAGATGAAAGGGGCAGTGAGGAACTTTTATTAGGCTGTGGTGTGATTTTATATTCTCACATTGCATATTCAATGGTAATATAAAGTGAGCATGCAAATATTACCTCGCACAGCTCACTTTCCCTGCACTACCACTCCTGTGGTGGGCATTTATATTCCCAGAACCAAATATTAAATGCCATCATCCTTGGTTTCAAGAAAAAGGTCTTTCTTATCCATATGTGTTAGATAAGATACTTTTAAGCAGAGTTTTTAAAATGAGCTTTGGGGATCAACATCTTAAAAAAATTCCTCTGGACAATAGTATACAGCAGTTTTCATCCATCCTTCATGAAATAGGTGATATATCAGTGATTCAATAAAACTCTATGACTGAGAAAGAAATGAACTTGCTCTCCCTTCTCCTTGCTTTGTTCTCTCTTCCTTTCTCTCCCTCTCTCTCTCTCTCTCTCTCTCTCTCTCTCTCTCTCTCTCTCTCTCTCTCCCCCTCCCTCCCTCCCTCCTTCCCTCCCTCTTGTCATTCTCCATTTCCTTCCATGAAACAAAAGCTGGACTCAAGGTCCTCAGAAAGAGGCCATTACTGCCTTCACCAAAGAAGTCAACTCTGAGTAGATTAGAATTTCCCTTAGATGTTTCTTTTTTTTGATCCTTGTTTCCTTTTGCTATTTTTATTTTATTGCTCTTTATTAAGCTCAGAATCGTTGAACGTTTTATGAAGTGCTGGGGATATGCATTACGATAAAGAGACCATGGTCCTCACCTCATTGAGGTTCATGGACCCATGAGGGAGACACACTTTGAACAAACAGCGACAGGAAAGAAGGAGCCCCCTCCCCCCACCATGAGCCCATGCAGGAGAGGGGCCAGGCAGCAGCAAAGCACAGAGGCTGAGAGAAAGGTCTCGATGTTACAAGCACGAGCTTTGGATTAAAACAGTCCCAAACTCAAGTCCTGGCTTAGTAGCTAGAAAAACTTCGGTAGGTAACTTAACCTCCTTAAGCCTCGGCTTCATCCTCTGTAAAAATAGGGATAACAGCCCCCCTCATAGGCTGTGAGATAACTAATACAAAGTGCTCAGCACAGAGGAAGTAGTCAATAAACATTTGTGAAAAAGTCCTGTGCCAGGGGAGGTCAAGGGAGGGCTGCGTGGAGGTGACACTTGGAGTTCTGAAGGATACATGCACAAATCACTGGATGAACGGGACTGAGGAAGAGGCTGGGAGAAGTGCACTGCAGAACAGGCAACATCATGCACTGAATTTGGAGGAGGGAGAACCATGGGGCCCAGAGGCACACAGGTAGGTGAGTACAACTAGATCAGAGGCCTGCAGCGGGCAGCAGCAGGGGTGGGGCTGGAAGGGGCTGGGGCCTGGAGTGCCCCAGGATGCTGGATGCCCTGCACTTAATGAGAAGCCACTGAAGGGTGTCTGTGCTAACGGCCCAGGAATTATAATAGGACGCCTCCAGGAAGGACACGCCACTGACACTTGTCCCTACTGTCTGCAAGGGCTCTGCGCCCAGGTTATCTCTCGTTTTGCACAAAACTCCCATCAGGCCGATCATGGTCTGAGCACATTACGCTCCTTCAGTTCTTAATGCCACAGACCAGCTGCTGCTCAATTATTTCTCTCTCTGAAAGAGGGATTTATGCCCAGATGCTTTTCTTTCTTTCTTTCTTTCTTTCTTTCTTTCTTTCTTTCTTTCTTTCTTTCTTTCTTTCTTTCTTTCTTTCTTTCTTTCTTTCTTTCTTCAAAGTTGGGGCTGAATACAGCAGGTGATATCTAAGCAGGAGAGTGGATAATCAAAAGGTGAGTAGATCGACTTTATTTAGTAGCAAATGCTGCTGGTCCTTGACTTGTAAAATCAATAAATCCAAAAGTGTGTGGGAGCACCCGCTGGGCTCCTTGTGTGTGTGTGTTCGAGTGCAGAAGCCTGCCCCTGGGCCTCTAACTGGGGAGACAAGACAAAAAGTGAGGCACATCGAATGAGACAGGATTCAAAACCACCTTGACAACAAAATGAAAGTTATTACGCAGGCACAGGTTTTAAGAACTCACTGTTAAGAGGAAGATTTCTCAGGGGCAGGAAATACCTAGAAATCCTTGTGAAGAAACTGATTTGAGAGGAGGGAAGATGGAGCCGTTTTCAATGTTTCATTTCTAGACTTAGCGATGTCATTGTTCACTAAGATTCCCAAACAAACCATATTTGGCAGGTGAGAGCTGGCGTGGATTTATAAATGTTCTGTTTTTTTCCAAAGTAAGACCATGTTATTAAAAATAGAAAAACATATCCTCCACCAATACACCATCCTTTCCAAAAAGCTGGGCTACGGCAAAATGCACAATGAAAGGAGAATAAGCCCCATATGCAGTCCACACACTCCTTTTTGGTTGCGGGTAATGGATTATCACAAGTTAGAGGCTTGCATCAACGCCCACTTACTATCTCACGGGCTCTGTGGGTCAGAAACCCAGGTACAGGATCGGCTCGCTGCCCGGGGGAAGTCAGCGTTTCAGCTGGTCGCATCCCCTTCTGGAACTCAGTTCTATTTCCAAGCTCAAGCTATGGGCAGAGGTCAGCCCTTTGTAACTGTGGATGGAGACTCCTGTCCTCTCACTAGCTGGGGCCACTCTCAGCCCAAGAAGCTGCCTCAGTTCTGTGTCATCTCACTCTCTCCATATCCCTTCAGGCTTCCAATCTCCACTGTCCTCAGTCTCTAACCTTTATCCCTGATTTAAAGGGCTTATGTGGTTAGGTCGGGCCTACCCAGATAATCTCCTTTTTGATTACCTCAGAGCCCACTGACTAGTAAACTGAGTTATATCTGAAAAATACCTTAGGTCATAAGACATAAAATGACACAATCACTGGATGACACCTCATCATATTTATAAGTCCCTCCCCCACTGGAAGGGAGAAAATGAGATAAGGCAGGCATGCCAGAGGGTGAGCACCTTGGGGGCATCTTAGATTTGTCTATCTCTGTGTATTTCTTCCCAAGGAAGGAAGTGACTAACATATCAGGACTAGAGGCCCGATGCACGAAGATTCATGCAAGAACAGGCCTTCCTTCCCCAGCTGCTGGCATTGCCTTCACTTTGGCCCAGAGCCACCTTCCACCTTCAAGTGCTGCCCAGAGGCCAAGAGCTGCCAGGGCGGTGACATGGCAATGACACAAGCATCCCAGCCGGCCACCACCATCTTTGTCACATCAATTTGCATATTCCCTCCTTATTGGCTGTGGGCGAGGCCTCCATCATTGTCGAGAAGTGATGGTCAATTTGCATATTCTGTCTTTATTAAATAGGATATTATAAAGGATATCTTTAAAAATTCCTAAACACAGAAGAATCATCCTCATTGCTGCATTTATTAACATGAGCAAAAGAAACAAGTACTGCCTGTTGGGGAGGATGCAGAGGGAAAAGCCCTTTGAGCTGGGAGCTGGGATGTCTGAGCTGCTCTGTGTGTGATGGGGAGTAGGGCAGTGGAGCAGTGAGATGAAAGAGATGAATTGCAGGGGGAGGAAATTAGAAACAAGATCCTGAAAGCACCAGGGAGAAGGCAGAGGAGGGAAGCCCCGGTGCCATTAGGAGGGGATGAACTGACTGCAGAGGGCAGAGGCAGCTGATGAAAATGTCAAGGTCTTTGCTACAAAAGATGCACCTTGCTCTGGCTTCCCTATGAACTCATCAGTGGAATCTACATTCCCCCACCAGTGCTCTCCATGTTACTGGAATTTCACTGACAAATCCAAATAAACGCGACGTTCCGCATCAAAGATGGTGTGGGACACACGAGAGAGAACACGTATAAAGGCAGCAACACTGTGCATATACACTGAGGTAATATGGAGGGAATAGAAGCAACATCCTCGATAATATCTGTGCTTTCCTTTTGAATATCCTGGGAAAATAAGAGATGGAAGGCAATCTTAAACCCTTCTCTTTGAGGTGTTTTTCTATCTGCTCCCCAAAGATCTGGAAAAAAAAAAAAACATTCAAAGACTAGAAGTTTCAGTGTGAGGACTGTAGTGGACATCGAGGACCAGCTCAATCTCTAGGAAGCAGTGAGGAGCTCATTTGAGAGCTATGCACTGGGAGCCACAATTCTAGATCTGGACACACAGACATGGGAGCAAGAACGCCCACGTCTTTTGCAGCAGAGGGAACATCTAACAAAGGGCCTTGCAAACATCCCCAAGTCTGTCATTATGTATGTATTCCTTACCACTAGCTCCAACGGGGGTCATTACAATCATCTCCTCCTTGAGTCAGAAAACAGGGGAATTTCTGAGGTTAAATGACTGGCCTGGGGTTGCTGCATAATGGAGCAAAATTGAGATTAGAACTCCTCTAAGCCTATGCCCCAGGCTTTTGCTCCACCTTCACAGAGTTCAAGTTCTCTAAAACCAGCAGCTTTGCCTCTGGGCTGTGGCAACAGGATTATGGAAAATTGTACCAGGGATGGAAGAACTGAGATTTAAAGGGACTCATTAGAGGCAGCCCAACCCCAGGCTTAAAACCTCACCTGGATTTCTTATTCTGAAACCTGAAATACAGCACTGTGGCTTTTCTTCACTCAGGACAATGGACAATGAACTTGGGGGAGGGGGGAGTGCGGCAAATTTCCTCAAACAATTCAATATGGAATTATCATATTATCCAGAAATTCCTCATCTAGGGATATACCCAGAAGAATGAAAAAACAGGGCTCAAACAGGTATCTGTGCACAAATGTGCATAGCATCCTTATAGCCAAAAAGGTGGAGATGATCTGAGTGCCCACTGATGGATGGATGGATAAGCAAAATGTGGTATATAGACACGATGAAATGTTATTCAGTCTGAAATACGAATGAAATTCTGACATACTATGACATGGATGAACCTTGAAGACATTATGATAGGTGAAATAAGCTAGACACAAAAGGATAAATACTGTATGATTTCACTTACATGATGTTCCAGGAGCAGTCAAATTTATAGAGACAGAAAACAGAACAGTGGTTGTCAGGGGCTGCACGCAGGGAGTAAGAAGGGGTTGTTATTTAATAGGTACAGAGTTTCAGTTTGAGGCAATGGAAAAGTTTGAAAATGGGGGTAACCCGATGGCTGCAAAACAATGTGAATCTACTCAATGCCATTCAATGGTATAAAGGGTTAAATGGTAAATGTTATGTTATATACTTTGTATCACATTATTTAAAGGACAAAAAAAAGACCATGACTACTTATTCCTCCTGTGCATCTCCACTGGACTGCGGGCCTCGGAAGACAGCAGCCACACGATTTGCTTATGATCCACAGCCGCAGCGCCTGGCAGGATGCCTGACACAGAGGAAGTCCCAGGTAACTATTAGCTATGTAAGTGGAGTCAGCCCTGGCCCACGCTCTGGTGTAACAACACAGAATATGTCTTCCTTTGTTGTTGGGGAGCACATGAGACTTGGTTGTAAGAAGGACATTCTGAGAAAAGGGGAGTGTGTGGAAGGCAGTCTGCCCTGTTTATCGGAATTCTGACTTAGGGGAGACTTAGGGGAGTGTCGAAGGCCTGATTATTCCTTGACCTTCCCAAACAAGCCTGTGCATGTGCAGACCCCCGGATGTTTACTGGAATTCTTATACTTAATCCCTGGATGCTTTTGCCTAAAGGACAATGTAAACACATGTGTCCTCCCGATTACTCACCCTACTCACTGTATCTAAAAATGCCAATGAAAGCTTAAGGAGGCAGGCAATCAGGGCTGCCTGGCTTCTTTAGCTGGGCTGTCCCTTAGTCCCCTCCCCGCAGTGAAACTGTGTCAGAGTAATCTGTTCATCCATCGTTTGGGGGCTGCTGGTCAGCCCTGGCCCCCTGTCACAGTGCCTTGCTATTGGACAGTTTAGTCAAAGTCTCAGCTCTGTCTGGCAATCACCTTCTTTACACTAAGGCAGCTGCGTGGGCTAATCAGAGCCCTGCCCAGCGTTCCCACTTTATAGCCCTATCAACCAATGAAAGAACAAGATTGGACAGAACAGACCCTCTACTATTGAATGAACACAGAATATGTCATCTGGACAAAGGACTTATCACAACAGTGTACAACAGAGCATCCTTTCATATTGAAGACTTTTAAAGATATCCACTGAATTCCATTTTTGCCTGGCCATCAGCTTCAACTAGGGAACTTGTTAAAAATATGTATCATACTCTAGATATCTAATCAATTGGTCTAGGGCAGGCCCTGGGAATCTCAACTTTTGTTTGCTTATTGGCTCAAGCTGCTGCGAAAATAAGTTTGGAAACTTCTGCTGTCATTACTTCATGAGTGTGTCTTGCTTCCCATATTATAAGCTCCACGAGGGCAAGAAATGTGTCTTCTGTATATCATGTAGAGTGTCTAGGAGATTAGTGTTGGGTTGAATGATTCAAAACCGATAAGCACATAATAGTACTAGGTTATCCTGTTGCTACTCGAGCATCTTAAACCTAAAGACCCAAATGCAGCTTTTCATTCTAGTGCACCAAAATATCTAAATATAAATACACATGAATATATTTCCTTTGGAAGCAGTATCAGCGAGAGTTGATTGCATTCCTTTAGGTCCACATCTGTTCTCTCAGATACTTGGAACTTAGCAGACTTATGAATAACACATTTCAAACCACCGGAGAGTCTGAGAGGCAAAAAGCTGCATGCTGTCAGAGCCCAGCAATGTGTGTTTAAACTAGAGCAGCTGCAGCTATAAAGCACCAGAGTTATTTTAAACAATAACAATGTCAGTCATTTGAGTTATAAAAACAGTTCTTTCCGGAGCAATATAGGTTGTGATCGACCTCGTTTTATAACCAGGAGGAGTAGGTGACTGTTGTTTGTTTTCATACTTCACTGCAAAATTTTGTCATTATTTAGAAAGGAGGTCTAAATTCTACCAGCAGCAACACATTATTTGTGCTTCAAGTAGTTCTCTGCCCAGATGTCCCTTTAACAACACAGAGGCATTCATTTATAATTCATTGACACCTGAGTGTGAACCAGGTCAGCATATGCTAAAGGTAGACAGAACTCTAGCTGTTAAGAAAATGTTCAGTTAAATACTTTTTGGAAATCATGAAAATGATACCTTTGCTCTGAGAGTCAACAACACACCTCCCCAGTGGTTTGCAAAGTATGATCACTGGGCCAGTCACATCAAATTCACTTATGAATTTGTTCAAAATGTAAATTTTCAGGCCCCCTGAATCAGAAATTCTGGGGGGTGGAGTCCAGTGATCTGTGTTTTCATAGCCCTTGAAGTGAGTCCGATGCTTTCCCATGTTTGAGAACCACTGTATTGGCATGTTTATGGTGTAAGAGTCCCGCAGTAATGAAACATGTTGATGGAAAGCAACATTATTCAAATGTATTTACGCTCACAACCCCTTTTCATGGAACATCTATCAACTTGCATGGAACCGGTGGAGGATAAGATACACATTAGAAATCACCCTCTGTGTCCATCTTGTTTTGACCTGTGTATTAGTAAAAGTAGGCTAATTGTTAAAACAGTAAATGTCAAAATGTATAAAGGCTCAGATACAACAAAGGAGAACTATCCAAAAGAATTTTTTGCAATAATGGCAAAGTTATTTATCTACGTTGTCTGACAGCCTCTGCAGCCACATGTGGCTACTGAGCACTTGAAATGTGGGTAATGTGACTGAGAAATTTGAGTTTTAATCTTAACTTAGTCATATGTGGCTAGTGGCTCCTGTATTATACAATGCCCCCAAAGATGTATTAAGACCAGATTAATGGGAGCTCTACTACTCTTAATAAACAGTGTTCAATGTCACACTGGAAGCACTCTATTCAGCCAGTTGGAAGATGAAAAGAACATGGAAAAGTATGGGCAGGTAATTTTAAGGGCCAGGCATGTAAGTAGTAGGTAGTATCTCTATGCTCCATGAGAGAGAACTAGTCACATGGTCACAAACAGATGCAAGAGAGTTTGGGAAATGTAATTCCTGGGCGGGCAGCCACATGACCCCTCTAGCAACAACTCCACATTATGGAAGGGGAGGTATGTATTATCTTAGTAAACAGCCAGCAGTCTCTACCACAATGACTATGAAGAAAGAAGATTATTTTCTAAGATCCTCTATTACCTGTTCCTCTCCTATCAACCCTAGACTATTAGAGTTAGATACAAACTAATAGATCATTTCATTCAGTGGTCCATCAGTGTTCAGGCAGTTTGTGCTAGAACATTCCCTGTGATGGGGCTTCCTGATTCTAAGTAGATTCCTGAAGAAACTGCAGGGAGGTCTGCTCTCCACACCCTACTCTTCATTCCAGCTTTTCTACATCTCTTTCCCTTCAAGTCAAACTTAACTGCACGATCTCCAGGAATCTGCCTGGGTGGTAACATTCATCTGAGTAACATACCTGCACATGAATAATAGTATCCACAATCCTATCACCTGAGATTGTCAAGTCTCCAGATGGTGCAGCTGTACATACACTAAGGACTTCAGGGCCTAAGTAGAAGAAATGACCATCGGGGAACGTCAGGCAGGGCTATGGGAAGATATCTATCTAACCAGTAGGGCCAGCTCTCAAATGTCCTGGAACACTTACAAAAAAGGGGCTAAAAAGGTTTGGATGAGGACCCAAGAGTATAGGGCACAATGTTAATAAATCCTTCCTCTGTCAGTCTTAGGAGAGATTCGAAACCAGTTCTCAGAAAGCAGGAGAGAAGGAGAATAACAGATCCCGTTGCCCAGAAACTCATCAGTGGTGCTCCTGCCTTGGTTAGGAGCTGTCTGAAATTGCCTGGATTCTGGGTTTAAAATGTCACTCTCCTGCCCATCAGTGTTTTACTTTCTCCTTTGGGGAGGGCTCTCTACTGCCAGTTCACTTATCTTATGTTTGAGCCTTGTCTCTCCATAAACTCCAAGCTTCTGGGAGAAGCAGGGTCTCATTCTACATATTTGAACTCCAAACACTGTGTCTGGTGGGCCACAATACGCATGAACATACACCCGCTCAGTTTGGCCAACAGAACCCACAGAGCTGTTCTAGACAATCTGAGTTCTCATCTTGGCTCTGTGGCCTTAGGCAAACCACTTTCCCTCTCTGAACTATAGCCTGCAGGCCAGATCAAGTTGGTGGGCTGTTTTTATACAGCTTGTGAGCTAAGAATGCTTTCTGTATTTCTTAAGGCTTATAGAAAAACAAAAAAAGAATATGCAACTAAAACTATGTGTGAGCCATAGAGCCTGAACATTTTATCTGGCTCTTTACAGAAAAAGTCTGTCAACTCATGCTCTAAAATGAAGACAATAAACTAGAAAATATATATTTCTTTTTTGAAACTCCTTTATTTCCTCACCCTCTAATGGAATCATTTCTGTAAAGTACAGGCAGTTCAAATAGTGAATATACAACCCAAATGCCAAGCCGCTCAGTTGATGCAGGGGTGGGCACCTGATCAGCACCCTTTCCTGTAGAACACCCCCTCCACCCCCAGCTCCTGCAGTACAGTTTGAAAGCCTCAGACAAAATGATCGGTGAAGTCTTTTTGGCCCTGACATTATTTGTTGTGGGGAAATAGTAGAGTTTCCCAGTTAGTGCTTAAGCTTGGGAGTCGAGAGTATTTGGGCTGAGTCCTAACTTTATTTCTTATTACCTATAAGTATCCATAGGTTACTTAACCTCTCTGAACCTCAATTTCCTCAAGATAGAAATCATGATAGTAACTTAGTCTAGGGTTGCAGCGAAGGTTAAATGAAAGCATGCATGGACAGCATTTAGCAGAAGGCCTGGCAACATACTAAGATATCAGTCAATGGAAGCTATGATTATTATGGTGAGAACACACTCTTTTGCTGTCTCTCACACAGGCCTGGCTTTGGAAAAGCTTCAACAATACCATCCAGAGGTCAACAAGTGCCACGTCGTAAACTCCTCCAGCGCACTCCGCACCCAGGAACATTCAATACACAGCAGCCAATCAATACTGTTGGCAAGGGCTCAGCATTCTACAGCTGTGAAGCCCAACAGGGACTGAAATATTTTCCCCAAGTTTCTCTCCAACTTACCTAAGCCCAAAGCCCTCCAGACACCCTCTGCACTGTGATAATAAAAACGCACACAAAACCACATACATAAATAAAATATTTTGCTGCTAATGAGAGGCAACCCAGCAGTTTTCTCATCACTCCGGTGACAAGTTTATGGGCCCTACAACTGCAGTCGAAATATTTTTTGCTATTTTCACAATTTTCTTGGCTTCCTTCCTAAGGAATTAATCATTTCTACAGCACTGGGGAGAAGTTGAGAAATCGCAGACATGACTGAACGACATGATAGAGCATTCTCTTCGCCCACGTCGAGTCTCTCTCTGTGCATGAAATTAAATCGTTCTGGGGGAAAATGGCTTGCTGCGGTGGGGAAAGTGTGGCAGCTAATTTTTTCAGGGCTCCTGCTGCCTGGAAAGGGTTCAGTGGGCCAAGTAGGTTGCCCTCAGTTCTTTTGAGTTTCCCAAATCCTAGGTGAAGAAATCTGAACATACGTAAGTCCTGAGGATATGCCTAAGTGAAACTCGATGTGTCCCTGGGTTGGAGGGCAGTTGATGCTATGGTGGATCAACTATGGTCATGACGGAGAAGAGAGATGCCTGTGATCAAGTTTTGAACCTGAAAAATCTGACCTGGAAGAGATTCTAGAGGTGATCTTACTCTGCTAATTTTGCAAGTGAGGAACCTGTAAACCCACAGGCTTTGGAGACAAACACACATGCATATGAAGCTCTGTGTCTTTTTAACACATCACCTAACCTCCCAATGGCCCAGTACCTCTCTGTGAGCATGACAGTGCCTTCTTTAGAGAGTCATTAAGGGGATCCCAGATACCGTGGAGCAGAGGGCTTGGTACATAATGGAAGAGTAAATGTACAAATGGGCAGATACTGGCCAGGCCAAATAAAAATGAAACCCTGACCTACAATTCGCAGCAACCTGCATAGGAAACCAGCCCCTTATTTACAATAAACAAATCAGAAAGCCAGCCGGCTATATTAGATTTGCTCCCCTCCAGTAACAATTCCGGAGGCTCCACAATCGCCTCTGTAATGATCACTCCAAATGGCCAGGGTTTGATTATTAACTGACAGCCTCCCTAATTATTTCCCTAATTCTAACTTAGAACAAGCCAGGGAAAACTAAATATGCTCCCTACCAATCACACGATGCCCTGTTTCTAGCTAGCCTGCCTACAACTTCCCTAAGCCAACAGTCTCTGTTTAAGGTTTACACAGAGCTTTCCCCTTTTCCCCACCACAAAGCTTTTCCACTCTTCGGCCTGACTTTGAGTCTCAGCCCAAACAAGTGGTGGTGGTGGCTGCTATCTCTTGCTAAAACAAGCTCTGAATAAATGGCCTTTGCTCACAGTGCACACACACCTACCCTGCACATCACCTGCACACTCACACACCTGGTGTCATACAATGAGTAAAGAACAGACACATCTCTTAAAAAGTGTATTGTGAGTTTTCAACCCACTCACTAAAGGCAATTAACAAGGGATGTATTCACCAGAGTATAATTACTCAAGCTTGTTCTAACCAACAGGAATTCTAAAAAGACTGTAAGTTTGCATAGTGTTTGTTTTTTAAAAAATATACTTTATTGATTTTTTACAGAGAGGAAAGGAGAGGGACAGAGAGCTAGAAACATTGATGGGAGAGAAACATTGATCAGCTGCTTCCTGCACACCTCCCACTAGGGATGTGCCACAACCAAGGTACATACCCTTGACCGGAATTGAACCTGAGACCTTTTAGTCCAATGCTCTATCCACTGAGCCAAACAAGTCAGGGCTTTGCATAGTGTTTGATCTTCTAAGACAGTGGTTCTCAAGCTGTGGGTCAAGACCCCTTTGGTGGTCGAATGACCCTTTCACAGGGGTCACCTAAGACCATCCTGCATATCAGATATATCCATTACAATTCATAACAGTAGCAACATTACAGTTATGAAGTAGCAACAAAAATAATTTTATGGTTGGGTCACAACATGAGGAACTGTATTTAAAGAGCCAGAAGGTTGAGAACCACTGTTTCTAAGAGCTTACTCAACTGTTCCCTCATTTGCTCATCAACCCCATTAAACACAGTAGGTACAATGCCAAGGGCCCATGATACTCTTAGGGGCCCAAAAAATTATTTTATTTTTAAAAATCAGAATGAGTAAACTTATATTGAATAATTTATATATACTATTGGCTTATTGGTTTTTATACCCACACAATTGCAAAGTTCAATGTTAAATCATTTTTGTGGAGGAAGCAAAGATGCATAGAGTTTCCTAAAGTCATAGTGTGGTCCTCATCAGAGGAAATCATACTTGCCCTTTTGTGGATGAATAAAATAATGGCCCCTCTCAGTTATCTACCAGGCTTCCAGCCCATCCACAATCTCTCTTCTATATCCTGGTAATTCTCAAATTGGTCTTCCAGCTGTTCTCTAGTGCTTGGATTCTTTCAAGTCAACCCTTCTGCAGCTATAGAAGATAAAATTTTTAAAAAGACATCATTACCCAACTTGTAAAAATATTACTTAAAAATTTGGTTGGTGGCCACTACTATTAGGATAACAATTGATCCCAATATATAATCTTGTTTCACTCACTACTGCCACCCCCAGAAGTTCCCCATCTTCAATTCAAGCAGACTACATCATATCTGCCCAGGTGCTTCTCCACCTACTGACAACCAGTGCATTCTGCTCAGGTTCTGCTTCATATACTGCATTCTCAATGAACTCCTCTCAAGTGTCCAATATGGGCTGTTCCCAGATCTTATTCCTAAAGCACCACTTGATCAGAATTTACAGAAATTAGTTAGATATGTCTGTCTTCCATAGCTTAGACTATAGCCTCTTTGAGGGAAGGAATTAGAGTTTACCAATCTCTTTTTGGAGTGCCAAGAACAGACATTTATTAAGTGACATGTCCAGAATGCAAAACTCACCAGTAGCAAAGTTGGTGCTAGAAGTTAACTCACCAGGCTCCTGGTTTTGCCTCTTTTGAATTCAATTCACAGGATCTCTATAACTATCAGTAAACAAGGGGGGTGGGGGCGGCGCAAATGGATGCTCTGGATGCCATACACTGAAGTAAAACAATGCAGAATGAGTGGATATTTAACAACAGGATTTCCAGAAAAACAAACAGACAAAAACAACCCTCCTGATTTATAGCGTTTACCAATTGCCATGGTATAAATTTCCCCATCATAGCCAATGTGAAGCTATCAACTATCAATATGACACAGAGCTGGGAAATGTCTCACAGGCTACACACCATGATGTATTATTTCCACCATCCAGATGCTATAGTCAAAATAACCTCACTATAATAAAGAACCATAAAGTGTAAATAAAATAATTAAGAAGTGATGATTTTAAGTGCTTGTTTACCTTTATTTTAATTGATCTAACTGTATATTTATAAAAATTTAATTGTCATAACTGTGTTTAGTAACTGACTCAATTGGCAAAACTCCTGACAATAGTCATTGGCTCTTGTGAGCCAGCACAACCTGTCTTGCTGTACCACAGACAACTTGTTTGCATATAGTTTACAGGAATGTTGTGAAAATAAACACCCATAACATTTTAGGGTTTAGACTCAGGGGTTCTCAAACTACAGCATGTGGCCCGCCAAGGACATTTATCTGGCCCGCTGGATGTTTTTGCCGCCTTGTTTTTTTACTTCAAAATAAGATATGTGCAGTGTGCATAGGAATTTGTACATAGTTTTTTTTTTTTTAACTATAGTCCGGCCTTCCAATGGTCTGAGGGACAGTGAACTGGCCCCCTGTTTAAAAAGTTTGAGGACCCCTGGTAGATCAATAACATGGTAAAGGCACTGCTTAGATTATATGTCATTTACTCAGACAGTTTTGCCCTGTCCCTGTCCTGTGCTTCTCTGTGACACGTGTCCCTTTTATCATCTGTGCTCAGTGCCTACCTGTCTCACCAGACCATATGCTCTACAAGGTGAAAAACCCTGTGTATTCCTCATCACTAGATTCCTGATGTCAAGACCTCAATAAATGTTTGTTGAATGTGTAGATGGAGCAAATATGTGAGTGCCTTGTTGCTGCTCTATCACTTTTATACTGACATCATAAGAGCAAGGCTGCAAGAGAGATGTCAAGTGGCAAAGAGTTTGAAACAGGAGCCATAAAAGGACAAGTCTTTACTCAGGTGACCTACTGTTGCTGGTACGTGAGAAATCCCTGAGAATACACTTGGTATATGTGTGCTGAAACACCAAGGTTGCGAGTAGGGGCCAATTGCCACACTTTTTCTAGCAGTTTATACAAAGCACTATACATTAACTATGAATTGAAAGGCAACACAGCAAATAACTTAATAAGCCAACTCCCTGATTATTTTTTTTCCCTGTGCAATTTCAAAAAAACGGTAATAGCAGCAAGCATACATATAGTGCTATTATCTGCCAGGCACTATTAATTAATTTAGTCACCCGACAACTCTCTACCGTATGGACTGCTATTATCACGAGGAAACTGAGACACAAGGACATTAAATAACTTACCCAAGGTCACAAGGTCAGAAAGTAATGGCAATATGGCCCCAGAGTCTCTGGTCTTAACCACTATGCTATAGTCAGGTGACAAAAACAGTATCCAGAATATCCGTGGAGCTTTATTCTTCTAGATTTAGTCCCCGTTGTCACAGCAAATGTTTTAATCTTCTTAGGATATTTCTGGGGCAGACATGCAGTCTCTGGATGAGATGAGGACCAGCCTAGTTTGAGGACACAGGAACAGCTCTCACTATGAATGGAAGAGGATAAGGAATTTCTGCCCGATGCCCACCCTTCAGGGCATCATTTCGGATGGACATAACTTGTATAGGAGGAAGAATCTGCTAAGCCCCTCTTTGCCCAAGGAAATAAGACACAGAGAAGTTTATCTCCAAAGAGGCTTAGAGAAAGAAAACTTCAGAAATTTGTGCCTCTTCAAATATTTTAATGTTTATGTGCATTACTTACGGAAGGGTGGTGGGAGGGAATATACAAGTAATGTGACAGGTTTAATCTAGGTAAGGATCTTACCTTCTAGATGAGAATCTTACCTGCCTTCCTCTCCCATGCCCATTACGAAGTCAACATCAGGTATATATGTGTGATGAGAATTTTGTAGATTGTACAAATAAGGGATTTTTTTACAAGGCTAGCATGGGGACTTTCTAGTTTATTATATTTTCAATTTCAAAATAACATTTGTATTAGGTTTCCAAAAGTATTTTGGATGATATTTAAAATACAAATGAATTCTCATTATTGCTTTCCAGTGGCTAAAAATTAGAGATCACTAAAATAAAATAGAAGGTTAGCAAGAGTGGGAGTAAGGAAAATTTAGCAGTTAAACTTATTTTAAGAAAAACAGAACTTTTTCGGAAGAAATTGGAGGAACCAATGTAATTAACTGATCCAAGCTCCTAACTATATTTTAATGTAGCCCATGTGTGGATCTGGCACAATTGGGTCTTCAGGCTGCCAAATCCAAAATCAATTTGTAGGAGAAACAGCAATCAGTCATTAATTGATTTCTGATTCCATTCAGGTTCAGATTAAAGAATACCCCCAGGATCTTGCAAATAAAAAATATGACCAGTGATTAGGCATATTGGATAGCAATTTGATTACTTTCCCTATCCGACAACTGGGTTTGCAAATACTGCCATTTGCTAGGCACCTGGTCATTGAATGAATCTGCTTTCCACATTTAATCCACTGATTGTCTTTTTATTAGTGAACCAGGGTCCCTGGCATAAACAGAGGTGTTCAAGAAAATATCAGGGAGCTTTTTCAAAGAGAAAACATCTCTTGTATTCACATCTTGAATTTCTCAATAGCCACCTCACCCTTTTATCACACAATTGTTTCTGATGGGAATTCAGAATCACAGATTGGTGGTGTTGTCAACCAAAAGAATAAATTTCACTTCAGAATTTCAATATGACTTCTTTACAGACTCAAAATGGGAAGTTCAACTTGCATTGCTCTTCTGGGTAGACAATCCATCAATAGCCATTGATCCTGAAAAGATGACCTAACGCAAGTACATATCTATTGAGTCTTAGACTTAAGAGGAAGTTAGAATGGAAAGGGCTGAGCATAAGATTTGGAGTTAAAGGAAACTTTGCTCTCAGAAACATCAAAATTGATGAAGTTAGTTTCAGACTGCAATGTGAATGGGCAATGGGAGACAACGTCCTTCGCCATCTTGCATATTTTGCTTCATGCCAAAGACAATATTCATTTCTACTTCAGGATGTATATTCTCCTAAATAAATGTTTTCTTGGGGGTGTTTGGGGGCACTTTTACTTTTTCTTATTGAACATGAATTTTCTTTCCAACATCTCAGAAAGTTATATTTAGAGATAATACCCAGAGTCACACAATAATTCTGCTTCTATAAAGTGATGTCATGCTTCAACATTCATTCTTCATCTGCTAAGACAGAGCAAGCAAGGAATACTTTATCTTCAGCTGAGCCTGTTAGTCCTTCAACTCAGCTTAAAGGTATAATACATCATACCTGGAGGCCCTCTGGTATTCTATAACCTCCCATGCATAACTTGAATTAGCAAGGAAATGACATATTTATATAGCAATTAAAAATATGTTTAGCATTCCCTGAGGTGCTACCCCTCCCAATTACTTAAGCTAGAAGCACATTAATCATCGGGCAGAGTGTAGCCCAATAGACAGCGGTTGTTTCCCTATCCAGTGTGTAACAAGGTGCACAGGAATGGAATCTGAATTTCCACAACCTTGACATGTCCCCACCCACTGATGATACTTCTGCGGCATGCTCTTTTTTAAACAATACCGTTTGGAACTGTCACATCCCCAAATGCACAAGGCTCTCATGCTTTCACGTTACGCACTCTCTCCAAGCATCTTGGTTCAGGTTCACGATAGTATCACGGTTAGCCTTTCAGACTTCCAGATCCCACGGCTTCTTTTTACTACAATATCAATCTTTGAACCAGGTGTCATTCATGGATGTTTATCTATTCTAGAACAATCCCTAATAAAAGCGGCTGGTGGGTTTCTCCCCAACAGGAATGAGCTTGGTAGTTGCTAAGATTGCAATCAGTTATACTAACGATAGCTATTCGCCAAGAATTAAGTACCTTAGTTTTAGTTACAATGCCCTTAGCAACTAGATTACAATCTAATAGATGTTTCTCTTTTTCCTTCTAAATGTGCACTATGTGCACTAAAAACCATAATATTTCTTATGTGAATCACCAGTTCTGGCAAACTGAGATTAGAGGAGAGAAATGTGCTTTGTTGACATGTTTCAGTGAACAGAACTCAAGCTAAATGCCAGTGTCAATGTATCCTTAACTGGATTTAGAAAATGTTATACTCCTCCTATTATTACAAGTCAAACGGACTGCTCTGAGTTTTCTTTACTTTTTTATCTTAAACTCTCATTGTAGCTCTTGAAAACCATGCTTTTCAGGTTTAGGTTCTGAGCAACAACCTATTGGCATTTGAGTGAAAATGAGATAAAAACATTTAGTATAATTCAGCCTTCATTTTCAAGTCAATCATGGCTTCAAAGTGACCTTTCCATTCTCCATTAAAATAGTCCTCAGCATTTTCTTCCTTCTTATGTTTGTGTATCTGGAGAGGATTTTACTGTTGTTTCTGACATAGCGCACTTGGAGTGAGTGCCTGCAAGTCTCCGCAGCCTGCAAAGCCATTTTGCCAGTTGCTTTTGGCAGAGGAAAGTTGAGGGCAGGGTATGTGCCAGATGAAAGTTGAGGGCGGGTATGTGCCAGATGAACAGCTAAGAAGCATTGAATAAATATCTGGAGGTAAGCACTGTGTGGCTGAAGAGTGTAGGTTTTGAAATGAAACACATCTGGGTTGATTCCTGCCTCCCACATAATGACACATAATTTAACATTGCTGAGCCTTCCGTTTAGTGGTTGTACATAAAGGTATAAATGGTGCGTACTTTAACAAGTTCTGAGAGCTAAAGGAGACGTCGTAGAAACAACACTTATGATCACAGAAAAAATACACTGAGCACTTACTCTGTTTTATACAGATTATATAATTTAGTCTAACAACCCAAAGAGGAATGCACTATTATGATCCCACTTTATGGATAAGAAAATTGAGGCATTGGAGGATTTAAGTCACTTAGCCAAGGTCAAAGTCACTTACCCAATGGCAGAGCTGGGATCCACACCTGAGCAGATGAACTTGAGTCACAATCAAAACTGCTAACTGTACTTTCTTGCCCTTTGGCACCAAGCTCTTCACAAATCCCCTTCATCTCAAAAATGCTGCAATTCTATGACTTCTGTAACAGAGTGTGCCTTTTAACACAGACATTGACAACTCCACTAGCTGTGGCATAGAGTAGTACAACATGTTAAAAACACATTGTAATCATAAATACATGTGTGCACGTTTATAAGGAGTCATAGACCCGACTGAGCTGTGCTACACCCGTATTGGAACCTAATCCTTATGGGTGAATTGAAATAAAACATTTCTGCCACGCCCCTGTGCCCCACCACCAAACCGCTACCCCAGTACTCCAAGGTACAGATCAATATTTGCATTCTCTCTGCAAGCTGAAGACCCCTTTGATTTTCCTTGCCCAAACAGTGAAAAATGATATTCCAACTTGATCAGGTGTCTAAGGTTTCCTGTTATCCCTGCAGAGTGTGTGTGTGTGTGTGTGTGTGTGTGTTTCTTTCAGAGCCACGGACTGATGAGGAATATTCAAGCCAGCTCTGCTTTGCAGCAGCACCGTTTTCTCATGTTGCTTCTCTGCAGAGACCCTCCAAGTTTCCAGAAAGTTTCAGGCAATTCACCAGCCTGATTACTTGGGCTCTGCCCTGGCTTCTCTGGATACCTCCAGCTCAATTCTTCCTAAGATTTGTGTCTGTGGCTTCTTCATTGCCATTATTTTTCAGTTGCGGTCATGGGAGAGGAAGGAGAGAGATTGGGGAATTTTATTATTTGCTCTCACTTTATCCTGTTACCTAAATTACTGAATGGGTATCTGGAACTCCAGCAAACCAATACTGAAGCAATGACTCTAGCACAGTGGACTGCTGAACTTCTCTTTGCTTTGTCCTTCAATACTTCCTCAACATTTAAGACTAGAGGCTCACTCGGTGCACAAAATTCATGCCTGGGGGCTGGAGTGTGTGTGTAGGGGGGACCATGGGCAGGTGGCTTCACCCAGGCCTCAGCCACAGGTGCCCAGGACTGCGGGGCTGGCGGCTTGTCCCTTTCCCGGGTCACAGCCTGGCTGGTCTCCATTCCTCTCTTGCGAGCTCATTTATGCCTGGCTGCTCCCCATTCCTCTCTCACAAGCTCATTTTGTGTCTAGCTGGTTCCCATTCCTCTCTTCCCAGTGTTGAGTGTCTGAGCCTTTATGGCATGAAGGTGTGAGGGTGTGATGACCATTTGCATATTAGCTCTTTATTATATAGGATGGGAGTAAAAACCACAATCTGTCTATAAGCAATGACAGGCTCCATACCACATACATTCTTCATAATAATGAATTCCTTTGCTTCACACAAAAATCTTGTGAGATTAGCATTACTATCACCATTTTATAGTTGAGGAAATTGAAGTTCAGAGAAGTTTAGAGATTTTTGCAATATTGCATGGTTAAAAAAAACTGAAGTGCTATTTAGCCCACATTAATCTTAACCTCTAAGCCATATTCTAAATGTCTACTCCTCGTGATATCACCACTACTAAATGAAAACAAAAAATAAACCTTCAAGCCTAGTTGGTGTGGCTCACTATTTGACCATTGACCCATAAACCAAGAGATCACAGGATCTATTCCCAGTGAGGGCACATGCCCAGGGTGTGGGCTCCATCCCTAATAGGGGGCATGTAAGAGGTAGCCAATCTATGCTTCTCTCTCTTTGATGCTTCTATCTCTCCATCCCTCTCCCTTCCTCTCTCTATAAAATCAATAAAAACATATTTAAAAAATAAAAAATATAAACTTTCCAGCCTTATAAACCACAATGATTCACGGGCATTGTTTGGTGAGACCTTTCTCTGAAAGGATGAATGAATGACTGAAAAGCACACTCTTCCAGCTTTTGTCAGTTCTGCCTGGTCAACCCCTTCTGCTGACGGCTGAAAGCAGAAAGGTTGTGTGGCATTCTTTTAAATAAAAAAAATACACAAAATACAAAGTATACTCCGATCAATTTAGGGTACTCTGTGATCCGGTTAAGTAGGATCGCATTTTTGATGCCTGGGTTTGACCTGAGGAAAGTCCATGCAGTGTAGTGACTTCTTTATTATTGCAGAAATTCTCTTTGATACCCAGAGGAAACAGAGATGAGCCCATAGAACCTTGGAAAAGTAGTCTAAAGTGGATGTTTGCCATGGTGATGTCCACAGAGAGTGGAAAATTAAAGGGAAGAGTTCACAACCCAACGACCAATAGTCTCAGTGACCACACGGCCACCAATGTGGTGCATGTAATGGACTAGAGACCTGGGATAGCCCATACTTAAGAATTCTTGCTTTTGTTCAAGCATAGGAAAAAAATGTTGAACACATACTTACAAGCTCTTACAATGGACCCTTTCTCATTTACACTTAGATTTTGCCTTTAAAAAAAAAAACAAAAACCCTAAACAAATGTTCTCAAGTATTCTGAAGAAAGCTTTTAAGTAAAAAAATAAATAATGGTGTCATTCTGGATTGCTTATTTTCCCCCTACACAACCAGCATACTATCTGGCAGAAAATCTTGCCACTCTACCTAAAATATATCTCTCTCCCTACTTTGCCCTCAACCTGGTCCACATCACTATCATCTCACACCTGGATTGTTGTAACAGCCTCCTACTTCATCCTTGTTTCTTACCTGCCCTTCTACAGTTCCATCTCATCACTGTGACCTCAGCTATACTTGCAAGTAAAAAATCTGGCTACTCACTTTGGTTTCCTTTGTCATTCAGAAAGCTTATTTAATGGCCCCTGGGAACTCTCTGATCTTATTCCTACTGTTCTATCTGTGATCACACTGCTTCAACCACACAGTAGGATCCTTTTTTCTGTTTTTTAAATATGCTACCCACACTCTACCTGGAGGCTTTTGCACATGCTGGTCCCTCTGATGGAATGCTGTTTGTCCAGAAGTCTGCATGCATGCTTCCTTGACTTCTTATAGGTCTTCACTCAGTCACTTAAATAAGGCTTTTCTTAGACCATTTAAACTTTTAACTCCATTCCTCCAATGACTGTTTCTAACCTCCATTGATGAGTTATTTTTCCTTGTTAGCATTTACCAATATCTAAAATACTATGCATTTGTTTTTATTTTGCTTAATGGCAGATTCTACATTAGAATGCAAACTAGTTATCTAGGGCAGATTTCTAGGGGGTTTTGAAAGGTTTTTTTGTTTTTGTTTGTTTGTTTTGTATCTTTAGAACCTAGAATAGTGCCTGGCATGTTATAGATACTCTTCATAATTAAGTACTAAAAAGATAGCTAAATAAAATAATTAATGCATAGGTCTGCAGGCAGAGAAGTGAATGGAATGGAAGTAGATGCAAATACTTAGCACAACGTAGACACTCAGCGACTTTATGGATAAAAAATGAATGAATTATAAAAGGGTGGTGGCAGCCAGAACTGGTTTGGCTCAGTGGATAGAGCGTCGGCCTGTGTACTGAAGGGTCCCAGGTTCGATTCCAGTCAAGGGCATGTACCTTTGTTGCTGGCACATCCCCAGTATGGGGTATGCAGGAGGCAGCAGTTCAATGTTTCTCTCTCATTGATGTTTCTAGCTCTCCATCTCTCTCCCTTCCTTTCTGTAAAAAATCAATAAAATATATTAAAAAAAGGGTGGTGGCATTACAGGTGATCTGATTTTATTCTTTAGGCTTATCTATATTTTATCATGTTCATATATGATAAAAACTTTAAAGTTATTTTATCACCTGTACAGAACTTTAGTTTATAAAATTTTCCACATTTCACATCTTATTTTATCCTCTGGGTGGTGCACTGAATAGCATTATATTCATTTTATAAGAGAGGAACTAATGTGAGGAGAAAATAAACTGATTATCTAAGAGCTCACAGGTAGCAAGTGACAAAGATGTAAAAATGAGAAGGGTCTTCTGTATATGCAAAGTGATGGAAAAATAAAAGGAAAAGCCTTTTTGTTTTTTGAAACAAAGGTGGGCTTCTATCAGAATTTCTACATACCAGGAGCTTAGTGATGGTAATGGTTAGAAGGCTCTGGATGTAAGGTTTGTTTTTTATAATGCTGGACACAAAACTGAAAAAAAAACTTAAAATGTGATAAAATACACATAACATGAAACTTGCCATCTTAACCTTTCTAAGTGTACAGTGCAGTAGTATTAAGTTCATTCACATGGTACAATCTGCAGCATTCCTGGAATTCTTTTCATCCCACAAATCTGAAACCCCGTTCCCATTAAACATTAGGTCCCCATTCCCTCTCCTCCAGCCACCACTATTCTGCTTTCCTTCTTAATTTTGACCATGCCAGGTATCTCATATAAACACATTTGTCTTTCTGAAACTGGCTTATTTCATTAATATATAATGTCTTCAAGGTTCATCTATGTTACAGCATGTGTCAGAATTTCCTTCCTTCTTACAGTTGCATAATACTCCATTGTGTGTGTGTATATAAGGCGTTTTGTTAATCTGTTTAACTGTGGATGGAGGCGGGGGCTGCTTTCAGCTTTGGGCTATTGTGAATAATGTTACCATGAATGCCGGTATACAAATATTTGTTTGAATCCCTGCTTGCACTTCTTTGGGGTGTATACCCAGAGGTAATTAAAAATAATTTTATAACAAATGGGGGTACCTAAAGGATCGGTAGAGAACAGATGCTTAAGCCTGCATATACTTGGCTTGAATGAAGGAACATACCAATACACACCATTTCCATGTGACGGTGTGCTGCTAGCTTTATTTTCAGTGAGAATATTCATTCATGTGTCCCATTGTCTCCTGAATGCCCACTGTGCTCTAGACTCTGGGAATTGAGCAGTGATCAAGACAGAAACAATCCTTACTTTCATGGAGCTTGCCATCATTTAGAGAAGACTGGCATACCCTGCGTAAGTCCTAATAAATCATCACTTTATAACTGTGATACATGCTCTAAGGAGAAAACCCAGGGCACTGTGAGGACACTGAACAGGCTAGCCTCCAGGACGGGGCAAAGGAGGGCTCCGCAAGAATCAAGATGTTTCAGAATATAAATAGGAATTAGACACCCATCAAAATTTCAAATTTACTTTGCGGTGTAAACAACCAATGTTGAGCCTCATTAGATTACCCTCTCCAAATTTCAGAACCATTCTCCAAAGATTCAGAATAAAGTTGGCAATATTTAGAAGCTCATTAGACGAATTAATTAGACCAACTAATTAAAGTTTAATTAAATAGTAGTTAAGTTCATTATCCCTACAACGCTGATTTATTTTTTTAAAGTGGCAGCTTAGGATGTTACATATAATTATTTCCTTCTACCATGTTTTATTTTCTATCTCAGTG
>PVJC01006251.1:0-55616 GCA_004026665.1 Murina feae | reverse complement strand
TAGAAAGGGAGTGGACTGACAATTTTGGGGGGTTAAGGGTGTTGGGGATGCGTGAAGAGACTGGACAATAATTGTACACCTATGGATGAGGACAATGGGGGGGCAAGGTCAGAGGTTGGGGTGGGAATTGGGAGGAGGGGAGCTATGGGGGAAAAAAGAGGAACAACTGTAATAATCTGAACAATAAAGATAAATTAAATCTAAAAAAAAAAAAAGAAAGAAAATGACTTCAGGTTTTCTCACTGCACAGAATATAGTCAAACACTGCTGCAGTTAAATATGTTACTCTGTGTTCTCCCTGCATGACCTACAATAATAATCTGCTTTGTGTTGATATTTACTGCGTGTTGCTAACAATTACCTGAAAGAGAAGTTGGGGTGCTTCACTGGGCTGGAAAAAGTTTAGCTAAATCAGAAAGCAGGTCTAATTAAGCAAGTTTATTCTCTCTATATAAAAAGCTCTTGCTGGCCCCAGTTGCATGCATGTGTTTTGATCTGTCATCGTTGATTGTGAATTTGGTTGACACTTCTATTATAGAGAAAGGGCAAATAGCAATATTAAAGTATTTATTCTACTTAATTTCCTTTCAGTGTACATGAATTCGTGCACTGGGCCACTGGTGTTTAATAAAAATAATAAAAAATTAATTAGCAAACTTCAAAAAAAATCCCCTCCCTGAATGGATAAAGAAAATGTGTTATAGTCATGTAATGGACTATTACTCAGCCATAAAAAGGAATGGAGAATTGATACATGCTACAATGTAGAGAAAACTCAAAACAATTAGGCTAAGTGGGAAAACCAGACACAACGTCACACACTGTATGATTCCATTTATATTGAATATCCAAAGGCAAAATCCACAGAGGCAGAAAGCAGAATGCTGACTTCCAGGAACGAGGCGAAGAGGGAGGGGGGAATGCTTGCTAATGGGTATGGGGTTCCTCTTGTGGTGATGGAAATATTTTGGGACTAGATAGAGGTGGTGGTTGCACAACAAAATGAGTGTACTACATCCATAGCTATACACTCTAAAATGGTTGGATTGTTATGGGAATTTCACCTCAATTAAATATATATCTAATCCTCTCCAGCTAACCCACTACATCCTACAACACAAGGCCAAGCTCCAGGTGGCTCTGCCATCTGCTAGTGTGGCTTGTGTAAGACGGCCAACCCCTCTAGGCCTCACAGGGGATAAGGAAGCCCATCCTTCCTCCCCCAGGGGTACCGCCCCACAGGGATCAAATGATTAATTGAGGTGACAGTGCACTGAGAAGCAGAAGCTCTGCCGACACATGATGTTCCACAACGCAATCCACGCTGCGAGCCTTATGCTATGGCTGGAGGGAGAGAGAAGCTGAGTGACTTCCAATCTCTCTCTCTCTCTCTCTCTCTCTCTCTCTCTCTCTCTCTCTCTCTCTCTCTCTGCCTGTCTTTCCCTCTCTCTCTTTCCTTTACCACAGACATACTTCATGAGAAATACAGAGCCATGGGGAAAAGAAGCTGTTCTCCTCCTCTCCATCCAGGAGTCTCCCTGAAGCTCAATGCTGCCCCCGCCTCACCTCACCTCAGATCCAGTGTTTCCTCTCTCCAGATTCTCAACTCAGATCTCCAAAGGAAGGCTGGGGAGAATGGCAAGTAGGGAGGGGAGTCAATGGGAGAAGGACCAGAGCCATTAAAGTCTGACTGATTTTCACATTTTTTTAGCCCTCCCACCCTGTCAAGTTTTGCTTTCATAGGAATGAAGACAGACATGGGAGAGAGGAATTCCAAGCTGACTTATAGTGGAAAACACATGCATATGTAAAGCATTGAACACAGACCCAGCCCTGCGCTAAGCACTTCACCTTGTTGGCTCATTTATTCTCACCCACATACTCTTGCCCATTTGGCTCAGTGGCTAGAGTGTCAACCTGTGGCCTGAAGAGCCCTGGGTTCAATTTCCATCAAGGGCTCATACCTCAGTTGCAAGGTTGAGCCCCAGCCCTGGTCCGGTACATGCAGGAGGCAACTAATCAATGTGTCTCTATCAGCTTTCTGTCTCTCCCCCTCCCTTCCACTATCTCTAAAAATAAATGGAAAAATATCATCGGGTGAGGATTTATAAAACTAACTAACTAAATAAAGGAAGCTTGTTTGTTTTTCTAAAAGTGGTAAATTCCCACAGTTAGTGAGCGAGGGTCTGGATTTTAATGCTGCAGCCTGACTCCTCCCACCACTGGCACACTGGGTCTTGTGCTGTGACCTCCCCTCTCACTGGATTGGGGGAAGGCAGGAAAAATCCCGTCCTTTCCCACAGAGCCTCAGCCAGTGATGCTGCTTCCAGATGAGAAGGGTGGCCTGAAGCCCGAAGCAAAGCCACCGTCCCTCCAGCCTCCTCGCAGCTCCCCGATAGTCCAGATCCTCTGCCTCCAGGACCAGAAGTGTCCCCAAGGGAACTCAGGTGAGTGCTGCTCTCAGGGAAGAATGGAATGGGGCTTGGAGATAACTGCCTTTCCTGCATGATCCACAGATGAGAGGGGGGGGGGGAGTGGAGAGAGAGAGAGAATGGGAGAGGGGTGTTGGGGGAGGGAGCGGAGATAGAGAGCTGCATCCAAAGACCACATGACAAGGCAGCTCAAGAGCCTCCTGAGGAGCGTGTGAGTGGCGGTCGGAGCCAGCGAGCCCACTGAGGCTGGAGAAGGGTGGGCCTGGCAGGCTGGGCAGCGATCTGGTCTCTCCCACCACAGAGGCCCTTTAGCAAAGTATCTCTGCTCTTGGGTCAAAGCTGAGAAGTAAGTTGTGTGCTATTTACTCACAGTTTTGAATGTTCGTTCACCTTCTCTTTCTTGCCTCTTCAGACCCAGGATCTTTCCCCAAAGCCGCCTGGTCCCCGTGCCCTGCGACCTGGGGGACACAAGGCTGTTTTCCAAGTCTCCTTTCTCCTCCAACACGCTCTTCTCCCCACTAGACATCTGCTGGTCCTGATGTCAGTCACGGCCGGCATGGAGTCCGGGCCCCTCAACGGGGTCACTGCAGGGCCTGCCAGTGACCCTGGAGAGATCCACAACTGGACTGACCTGTTCTACTTCTTCAACCACACTCTGCCCGAGTGCCACGTGGAGCTCAGCGAGAGCACCAAGCGAGTGACCCTTTTTGTCCTCTACCTGGCCATCTTCGTGGTCGGGCTGGTGGAGAACCTCCTGGTGATCTGTGTCAACTGGCGCAGCTCGGGCCGGGCGGGGCTGCTGAGACTCTACGTCCTCAACATGGCCATCGCGGACCTGGGCATCGTCCTGTCTCTGCCCGTGTGGATGCTGGAGGTCACGCTGGACTACACCTGGCTCTGGGGCAGCTTCTCCTGCCGCTTCACCCACTACTTCTACTTCGCCAACATGTACAGCAGCATCTTCTTCCTGGTGTGCCTCAGCATCGACCGCTACGTCACCCTCACCAGTGCCTCTCCCTCCTGGCAGCGCCACCAGCACCGAGTGCGGCGGGCGGTGTGTGCGGGCGTCTGGGTGCTCGCGGCCATCATTCCGCTGCCCGAGGTGGTCCACATTCAGCTGATAGAGAGCGCCGAGCCCATGTGCCTCTTCCTGGCACCTTTTGAAACCTACAGCACATGGGCCCTGGCGATAACCCTGTCCACCACCATCCTGGGCTTCCTGCTGCCCTTCCCTCTCATCACAGTCTTCAATGTGCTGACAGCCTGGCGGCTTAAGCGGGTGGGACGGCCTGAGAGCCGGCGCCACTGCCTGCTGGTGTGCGCCTACATAGCCGTCTTTGTCGTCTGCTGGCTGCCCTACCATGTGAGCCTGCTGCTGCTCTCGCTGCACGGGACCCACATCCACCTCCACTGCTACCTGACCCACCTGTTCTACTTCTTCTATGATGTCATCGACTGCTTCACCATGCTCCACTGCGTCGTCAACCCCATCCTTTATAACTTCCTCAGCCCAGGCTTCCGGGGCCGGCTGCTGAGTGCTGTGGTCCATTACCTTCCCAAGGCCCAGCCCAGGGCGGGCAGACGTGCCTCGTCTTCCTCCTCCTCCACGCAGCATTCCATCATCATCACCAAGGAAGGCACCGAGCCCACTGCGGCAGGCCCCCACCACCCCAGCCTGCACTTCCAGGCACCAAATCCCTCGCCCATCTCCGCTCCTCGGTCTCTTGCAGGCAGCTGAGGTGGGTTTCACTCTCCTCCCTCGTGAAGTAGAAAGCTGAGGTGGAGGTGAGGGATTTGGGGAGGGGGGGGGCAGGGAAAAGGGTCAAAGCACTCATGGTGACTTGGAGTCTATCTTACACCTTGAGGTGGGGAGAGGGAGAAAGGGCAGAGAGGGAGAAAGAATGGGTCCTTGGTGTGGTCCTATTTGTCTCAGTCCTTGTGTCTAAGGCGGTTGCACAGGGAAAGGGGTGAAATAAATAACAGACAGCCGCGACTCGATCTCTAAAGGTCTGCACTGGCCGCTGTGACTGGGGAAGGCGCTAAGGCTAAACAGATGCTCAGCAGAAAGTGCACGCATTGCAGAAACCACCTCAAAACTTTCCTTTGCATGTGTGTGCTTGCTGATCTCCCAGCGCACCACGCACCATGCAGGCTGTGGGGACAAGAGGCCAGAGGCCACGGAACCAGAAGGTCTCAGCAGGACATTTCCGGGCAGCGCATCCTCAGTGTTGTGATAGTGGAGGGAGTGAGGGGGGGGCGGGGGGGGTGAAGCCGAGGTCTGCGCAGGCACCCCGCAGCTGGGCTGGCAGGATGGTCCTCCACCCCTTCCACCATCCAGGAAGTTCGCCATTTCCTTGCTGACACTCTCCCCTCACTTATCCATCCTGTATCCCGCCCCCAACCCCCCTCCCGGAGCAGAGGAGCTGCCCCAGGGTAACTGCTCTCATAGCTAGCCCACCTCCTCCCAGCTTTGGATCTAGGATATTTTGGATCTAAACGAGATGCTATCCGAAATCCACCCCGTCCCTCCCTTTCTCTCCAGAAAAATAACAAGAGACACCCATTCTGGGCGCAGACCCTGGGACAGCCAGCTGCAAGCACTGACAGATGCGCTGTCCCTCAGCCTCCGGTCCCTGCACAGGGCAGGCAGCGGAAATTCCCCAGTTCGGTCACAGGGCAGGTTCTGTATTCTTCTCAGTTCCCATCCTTATACTTCTTTCTCCTGCGCCTAGTCTTCTCATGAGTTATCTGTCCAGCAACTTACTTCTAGTCACACTGGTCTACAGATAGGATGAGAAGTCCCCTTGGTCAGTGGTCGCCAACCTTTTGGACCTCACGGATCACCAGTAGTTGGCTGTCGGTTTGGGGAACTAGGACCATGTCCATGAACTCTGACTGAAGCAAAGCCTAAAAGCAGGTTCAAGTCCACTCGTTCCAGGTCCTTGGTCTCTCAATCCTGCGGTGGAGACTGGAGGGCCCAGGGACACAACCACCAAGACCTCTGTCCTGCCCAGGGCCGTCTGGAATGTTTAACTTGGAATAAGCCATTGATTGTCCTGGCGCGCTGTCTCCTCTGCTTTCAGAAATCTGAAACCGCACTCAGCAGATGCATCAAGATGAGCTCCACTGGTGTGTGCCCGTGAGTCCGAGCAGGGGATTCTGTATCTATAATCCCCCTGCTCACCGGGCCCAACCTGAAAGGTTCTTAAGCTACAAACAACTGCTCATGGCACAGAGCAGAAGGCTTTCCACCCAGGAGAGTCCAGGGTGTAACCTGGGGTTGCAGTCAGGGCTTAGCCTAGCAGTGCAGACCCCACAGTAAAAGGACTTTCTTCCCTTATGCCCACGTAAAAGCCAAGCCGGCACCTGATGCCCATACCACTGCCTCCCCGGACTCGGGCTCCAGAAGTTTCCTAAAGAAAACCCTATTTTATATCTGCCACATCGCAGGTGACCCGAGCCCACTTCGCCAAGGCTGTACTCTTCTCATGGGTTTCACTCTGGCAACCAGTTATCTCCCTGGAAGCATGTTTCCTTAGGGCCTTGGGAGGAGTGGGAACAGGCTATGCTGACTGCAGCAAGGCCGCTAAGCTCAGCATTTGCTGAGCAGTGATAGGGGCCAGGGCCAGGCAGTGTGCTGAGACCAAATACACCACATCACACCCTTTGTTTGTCGGGGTACATTTGTTATCAACCTCAGGAAATTATGCCAAACTTCTGCCTCCTCTGTTTGACCTGCTTCTTTCCACTGCAACATACCCCGTCACATGAATTGGATGGCACTGGCAAGACAACTTATTGCCAATTTTCAAGTCCAACTAGACTTTGGCTGAGTTCCACTTCACTTCCTGGGCCAACAGAAGATCCCCTCAGGGATGTTCTCCCTGAAAAAGTTGGGTCACTGACTTAATTTCCCACTAAAAGCCGGTGAAGCCCTAGCCAGTCTGGCTAAGTGGATAGAGCATTGGCCTGTGGGCTGAAGGATCCCGGGTTCGATTCCGGTCAAGGGCACATGTCTGGGTGTGGGCTCCATGCCTGGTAGGGGGTGTGTAGGAGGCAGCCAATCCATGATTCTCCCTCATCACTGATGTTTCTATATTTCTCTCTGAAATCAATAAAAATTGATTGAAAAACAAACAAAAGACTGGTCAACAAGTTAACCCTGGGGAATTCCAGCTACAGGGAAGGAAAAGGAGCTGCCTAAATCTGCCGAGCAGAATACTGAGACTCAAAGGTGACTGTCCAGATCTTCCCAGCTCAGGGATGAGCACGATCACAGTAAACAGGAAAAGAACTCCCATTTCCAATTTCCTTTTTTTATTCTAAATAAAAACCACACTTTGTGCTCAACAATGGAATATAAAAGAATCAGATGTACAACGATTTTAGACATCTACTATTTGGGGGGAAAAGTTTACAAAATATACAAAACTTTACAGCAATAGATAGTAAACACTTAAATATTAGGAGGTCAGTACTTATTAATTTAATGGAAGGAGTTACACATCAACTGTTTCCATTTCATAGAGACTTTAGCTAGTAGAAGAGGGAGGGGAGGGTGGACTGGACAAAGGAAGGGTGTTAAAGAAATACTGAAATCCAAACAATTCCGTTTTCATCCTGATGTCAACTTTACGATAACCACATTGGAATGAATGCTGTGTGCCCTACTTCCTGACTCATTCAGTGCAGGGTTAGGAAAAAGGTGTCACAACTCCCACATGGGCACAGCCTACTCCCATGGCAATAAACTCAGTGTCCATCTATAGAGGGATTTAAATTCATTTCCACAAGAGTAGTCTGGGAAAACAGGGCACAGCAGGAGGCCAGGAGAGGAAGAAAAATCATCAGTAGCAAAACCTCACTGGGAGAAGGTATTGAAGCCCAAAGGCTTGTCCTGGAGACAGTGCTGACAGGTCAGAAGAGAAGTCAAAGAGAACTTTTACCCATTTTCTGGTCCTTGTGGTTCACCTGGGTCAGAGTCTCACCCCCACCTCCTTTCTTCCCCATTAGCCATGAACTATACCCTCCACGGAGTCTTAACATTTAGGACCCAATGTTAGGGTACAGCAGGGCTTACCAGTGGGGCAGCGGGTCACAGAAGAGCCAGGATACTGACCCCCTCCTCTGGCCGCAAGCAGCCTCTGCTCTTTATCCCAGTGTGCCAGCCAAGTGTTAGCCTCTTCCCCTAGGAAACAGGTTGAGAACAGCCTCACGCCTGGTTTAATGCTCCACAATTGCCATCTTGAAATTCATAAACATGATTTTTAAATAAAGGGCTTTGCCAATTACGTAGCCAGTCTGGAGTACAGAACAAGAAAAGGGAGGAAAAGGGAGAAGAAAAGACATTCAAGGGTCAAACAGAACCTCAGAACGATACAGCAGGAGACAGTACTAAACAGTTCTGGGGCAGAGGGCGTGACAAAATCAAACAAAGACTGAAAAAATAAAAAACTCAAAATAAAATGAATACCTCCCACTAGGTATCCTGGAGTGCCCTTTGCCACACTATAGTGTTTCAAGTAAAACAGTTCAGAAAAGGGTGAGCTAGAGGCAGGGGCAGCAAACATGACTGAACAGAGGGGGGGTTGGGTGTGAATACAGGGGACATGTGGAGACACAGGATTTGGTCATTGAGCCTCATGAGCTACTGACCCTGCTACATGTCTGACTGCAGCCCACTGGGCTGCCTTGATCAACCACTTGGCCTCAGGAGGATCAGGGGGTGCAGTTTTTTTGTTTAGTGTTTCAGGGGCAAAGTTTCAAGGATTTGCTTTTTGGTTTACTGGCAAAAAGGGAAATACTTCACAGTTTCAGGTTAAGTAGACAGATTACCCAGCATCCGTGACGCCCTCCGTTAAGGAAAAGGGTTTGCCAGGCATCCCCGCTGGGTTCCAGTACCGGCTCCCTCAAACCTGGCCATTCGGAAACCAGTCCTCACCAACAGTCTGGGAGGGATCGCTCAGGCTTGGAAAGCTTAGCAAACACTTGACGGTAGTCTCTTACACATAATCCTTCTTAAATTTCTAAAGGTCAGTGTGGGAAAAGGAGAAGCTAGTCGGAGATGAAGAGTTTCAGCACTGCTTTCCTGACAAGAATGTCCCCAGGGAAGATTCACAGGCTGGTCAGATGGTCAAGAGTGGCCATGTGGACAAGTCCCTTCATGCAGCGGTCACCCCAGCAGAGAGCCATGCACTCCAGGTCGGAGGCCATGGGAGCTGAGGGCTGGGGAGAGAGGCAGCGGGGCACCGAAGATGAAGCTCTGGTTGCCTGTCTCAAGGCAGCTCTCCGAGTTTAGGAGGGAGGAGAAAATGTGCAAAAAGGTCCTTCATGCGACTTGGCCCCCCGGCCCAGTCCCCAATCTACTCCATTACAGGATGGGAGGAGGAAAAAAGGCCTAAGAACTTAACAGGCCCCAACTTTCTAGGACTTACATCAACTGCCTAAAGGGTTCCCTGGGCATATTCTGTAAGAGCCTATCTGGGGAGAACAAAAAGAGTTTGCCCTGTTTAAAGGCTTGAAACGTTCTCCCCCAGTTCTAGCCTATTTCCCAAACTTCTGGCCAGGATTCTCCCCTGGATATGGCTCCTTGCCGGGGAGAAACGCGTTTTCCTGAAGTCTCATCCAAAAGAGATGCTGGGTAATATGCATACAAACATAAAAATAAATAAATATTGACATCCAAAAAGGCTTTGTGAGTTCATTAAATCCACTTGCTTGTGAAACAGCCGGGGGTGCTGCTGAGTCCCACCAGGAGCAGTGTCAGGGCCTGGCTCAGGGACTCCCAGCGCTGGCCTGAGCAGGTGAGGTAGTGTGTACTGAGGTGAGCCAATGAGTACGTGAGATCAAGGGCCCCCTCAAAATCCAACTAACAACACAGCCCCCGGGGCTGGGCAGAAATGCTTCCCAGCTACCGAGGGAGGGCCTGAACGAGCTGTTGGCCAATAGCGCCCACTGGCGGCAACACAAAGACAGATCAGGACAAATTCCAGCAGGTCGAAAGTCAGCTGCCAAAGCTCCTGCCCAGTTGCACAGAACAGGTTACCCAACTGGGACAGAGAGGCATCCCCCTACGCACCCCGTTATCGGTCCCTTTAATCCTGAAGGGCTTCCAGTCCATCACTCCACCTCATGGGGTCTTCTCATCTACACTACAGGTCAAACACACTTCTAGGCGAGAGACAGGATATAAATTAAGGCAATGCTGCTGCTGTCAGAGACATCCCCACTTCTCCAACAGAAAATTCACGGTCGATGGAGGTGGCCAGAGGACATGTGACTGACTCTGTCAATGGCTCCCTGTCCTCTTTGCCCCACAGGGGAGGCCTGACATCGTGGGCCATCGCTGCATGAAATCATGTTTCTTTGGAAATGAGAAGAAAAGAGAAACCTCCCTTCTGGTCCGCCCAGGCTGCCACTTCTGGTGGCCCTGCAGCTTTTCTGGTGGCCCTGGCCAGGATTCATCCCAAAGCTTTCTGTGTTAAATAGAAAGCTTAGTCCCCAGTTTGGATCTAGCTTCCAAAAGATCTTACTGTCCAGTCAGCGGATTAGAGGCATGGAACAACAGGCACCTCCATCCCTGCTGCCTTTTCCCTGCTGAGGGCCGGAATGGAACCTGAGGTGAGCTGCCCTGCTGACTAGACTTTTCTAAATGACCCCACTGCCAAACTCTCTCGCAGCTGGTTGTCCCAGATGGAGGTCTGGCATTATACCCACAGTGAAAACTCTCTCCACCTCCTCTCTTCAGTGAGGCTGTTAGTTGGGCTCTTAGCAGCATAAAACTCGAGAGACTGGGGAAGGGGATCTAGCTGACACCAACGGCCTGACGAGATCCCAAGACCAGCCTCAAAGGAATAAAAAACACAGCCCTTCATGGGCAAGAACAGGTCAGGAGGTAAACACGATAGGGCCGCTGCTTCTCTAAAACAGTAACAGCTCATGTGCTATTTCTTCTTTTTTCTTCTTTAAACACAAGACAGAACAGAATTCCCAGCAAGGCAAAACTGTAACTTGGGCTAGGGGGGGATGAACAGCCACTAGAAAACCAAGGTCCTGGCTGCCACCTGGGAGCTCCCCGTGGCTCCGGTGGGACCCAGTCAGCTGTCTGGGCTCTTCTCCGCCTCTTTGGAATGGATAATGTACATGAAGGTCTGCTCAATGGTGAAGTCGGGCGGGAGGCTGCCTTTGTGCACACCCACGTGCTTGCTCATGAGGTTCAGCGTGGAGCTGTAGTGGCCACAGACTGTGCAGCGGTACATGAGGGCCCCCGAGTGCGTCTTCAGGTGACACTTGATGGTGGAGCGGCCGCGGAAGAACTTGTGGCACACCTTACACTGGTACGGCTTCTCGCCTGTGTGGATCCGCCGGTGGTAGTTGAACTCGCTCGTGTGGGCAAATCTTTTGCCACAGACCTTGCAACTGTACTTGCTGTTCCCAGGCTGGCCCTGTAAAGCCAGCTCCTCACTCAGGAACTCCTCTGCGGGCAGCTTCCTCTTCGGGAGAACTGGGTGCTGCAGCCCAAAGCCAGGCCGGGGGTCAAGGCCACTGCTGCATTTGTGCTGGCTGACGTGGTAGCGATAGGCAGCCTCTGACTTGAAGCTCTGGCTACACAAGTGGCAGCGGAAGAGGGTGTCTTCCAGGCTTTGGTGCACAGCCATGTGCTTCTCTAGGAGATGCCAGTCCACAAAGCTGTTCGCACAGACAGAGCAGGAGAAGACCGAAATGCCGAGATGGGAGAGCATGTGCCACATGAGGCTGCAGAGGTTGAGGTGGCGCTGGTCGCAGACGCTGCAGGCCTGGCCCTTCAAGGTGAGATGGTCCAGGATGTGGCCCCGGACCACGTGGAAATCTTTGGCCAATGCCTTCCCGCAGGCAGCACATTTCAATTCGGTGGAGGCTGCCCCCGAGAACAGGCCCAGCTTCCCGGGCAGCGGATCGCTGGGGTGGACGATGATGTTGTTCTCAAATATCCCATCCCGGCGGTGGAGCGTCAGCTGCCACTGGGTGAAGAACTTCGTCTCACACATGTCGCAGGAGAAGAGGAAAATGCCGATGTGAGACAGCACATGGGTCACCCGCGAGTTTCGGTCCTGGAAGTGGGTCTCACATACCTTGCAGTTGCCTGTCAGCAGGTCCACGTGGTCCCGAGCGTGCTGTCGGATCAGTTGAATGTTGGGCTCTAGAACTTTCTTGCACACCTGGCAGGGCATGGCCTTATTCTCTCGGTTGTCATTGTCTCCAAAAGTCAGCTCATCCTCACTGTCATCACTCAGCTCAATCACCTCCTCAGCTGCGCCCATCTCCTCGGTGGGGTCGTCAAACTGCAAGTCGTCATCCCCCAGGTCCTCCAGCTGGAGGTCATCCATCTGCTCAAAGCCTGGGTCTTTGGAGTGGTCGCTATTGCTCAGGCAGGAGTTGGTCCCAGTGGTGATGTCTAGCGCATTGTCCGGGGGGAAGAAGCTGTTTTTACCGAAGTCTCCATTGCTCTGCAGCTTGTATGGCTGGCAGGAGCTTGTGCTGGTCTGGATGCCCATGCTGGCGGTGCCTAGGGCTGGCTGGGTCACCACATTAGGTACAGCCACGAAAGGAGCAGGATGATCATGGTCTTCTGTCTTGGGCGGCAGCGGCTGCTGTGGCAGGGGCAGGCTGTGGTTAGAGTCACCAGTGACATTTCTCTCTTCATCTTTATAGCTTCCTCCGGCATCACTGGGTAAAACATAGCTTCTGTCAGGACCAACGTGCTCCCCGCCGCCCCGGAGTTCTCCAAGGGGATGGGCAGGCTCTGCTGAGCTACAACTCAGGGTGCCCGCGTGGCTCTCCCTGGTGCTGGTCAGGGACTTGGCAGTGCTTTCCAGGTCAGGGAAGGTGGAGTGACAGGCCCGGAGGAGGTCCTCCATCCCCAGGCGCTCAGCTACCTCGTAGATAACCCCGACGTTGATCAGGTCTGTGAAGAGCTCAGATGTGTAGACGAAGCTCAGGATCTTCTCGAAGTTGGCGGGAGTGATAAAGTCCACCACATAGGTCCTGGCAGCATCGAGCCCGGTGTTGAGGAAGAGGTTCTGGAAGTAGCCAGCGGCACAGGCCAGCACCGCTTTGTGGGCCGGGAAGGAGCGGCTGCCCACCACGATGGTGACGTCGCACATGGTCTCCGAGAGCCGGCACTTGTTGAGTTCCTTCAGCAGGTTGTTGGGGTGGTTGGTGCTTTGTAGTTTGATCCTCATGCCCATCTTAGCAGCTCCTGGGAGGTTGCCTCCTTATCAGCACGGTTAATCTGTGGACAGCAGAGGGAAAAGGATGGGTGGCCAAACGCATCCCTGCAGGCGGGGTGCTCTGCAGGAGAAGCCACTACCAGTCTGGGGAGCACAGTGAACAGACATGGAGAGCTGCTCCATCCTGCTGAGAGCACGGATAGCTAACGTGACAGGACGATTGCCCCTCTCCCTGCGTAGACCCAAATGCAGAGCTGCTCTGACAAAAGCCAAAATCACTGAAACAAATCTGATAGCGTGGTCTTTAATAGAGAGTCAGCGAGAGAGGTTGTAGGTCTTAGAGACAAGCCAGAGGTACCCGCTGAGACATCATCGCACATTTCATGACCAGAGCAACCGGCTCCAGTGAGTTTCCTCCTAAATACAAGCTGTCCTACCTCATTACGTATGTCCTCTTCCCTTACGACGTCAAATGTCATGCACATATCTGAACAGTTAGCAAAGCTCCTTTCTCTGCTGAGGGAAAGATAAGGATGCTCCCTCCACCTTTTGGTTTCCTAACACTGCGTGTCCTAAGTAAATCTCTTGCTCATTCTCCAGTTCCTCTCTCTCCCTACCTGTCCTACCTGCCTGCTCCCTCCTCTGCATAACCCAGGACCCTCAGATACGGATATGCCACATTCCTTGTCAGCTGGGGATGGAGTTAAAGTACTTCGGAACCCGAAGGAGGACAGCACAGTAGAGCTGTGGTATCTCAAACATGCTGGATGTCCTCCCGCCACCCTTCCCAGGGCTCATACTCCTGTGGACGAGAGCTAAGAGATCTACTCGCTGCCGTAGGAAAACATCTCACTGTACAGGTACGCGGCCTGGTCTGCACACTTCTCCCCGGGAGCCGCACTCTGGTCTGCTCGCTCCTGTCCTGCGCGCCCCCTTCTGAGCCCGCACACTCCACTCACTCCCAACTTTCGGGGGCGCCCCGGGCATTGTCTGGGTGCCAGCCAAGCATCTCCCAGGCCCTAGTGGCCACGCTCGGCCGTCTGCGGGTCGGGGCGCTGGGCAGCCCGAGTGGGGGCAGGAGGGCGCAGGTTCGGAACTTCCGAGGAGGCACCTCCACAACCCGGGGCGCAGGTCTTCCCTCCCGAGGCCGAATCCGGGAGAAAGGGCACTGGATCGGGCCGGAACACTCCGTTTGGGGGGCACCCAGCACCTCGGTCCCTCCCTCCCCAAAGAGCCGCGATTCCCCCGGCGGCTCCGGAGGGGCAGGGGTGCGCGGGGCCGCCGGAGGCCAGGGACGGGCGGCGGGGCGGGCGCGCGCCGGGGAGGGTGGGTCCGGCGAGGGGAGCGGGCAGGAGGGCGCCCGCCGAGAGCGAGGAAGGCCAGGGCGGGGGTCGGGCCCCGGCGAGGGCACCCCTCGGCCCGGCCGCGCTTACCCGGCTCCGCGGGGCCCCAGCACCATCGCCGCCGCCGCCTCACACAAAGGCCCCGGCCCGCCGTGCCCGGCCCGACGAGGAGGCGGCGCCGCCGGCCGCGGCCAGACTCTCCATCCGCCGCGCCGCTCGCCGCGCCGGCCCGGGCCGCCCCCGCCGCCCGGCCCGCAGCGCCCCCCGCCGTCCCGGAGGAGGCAGCGCCCCCCGCCGCTCGGTCGCAGCGCCCCGCCCCGGCGGGACCCGGAGCGAGGAGTGCGCGGCTCGAAGCCTCCAAGCCGCCTGGAGGGGGCCCCCGCGCGGCCCGGGACCCCGCGCCGAGCCGCCTGCGCCCTCCCGCGGCGCCGGGACAGCCGCCGGCCCCCGCGAGCCGTAGCGGGGCGTCCGCCACCACCCCACCTCCGTTTCGGCTTTTCCGAGGCGCCGATCCGCCGGGCGGAGGACCGCTCCCTCCTCCCGCTGCTGCCGGAGAAGCCGAGAGCCCCGGTCCCAACTCCGAGCTCCTGTCCCAGCTCCGGGCGCCTCCCCTGTGCCCGGCTCCCCCTCCCCGGGACGTGGGAGCGCCTCGGGCTCCGGGCCCTCCAGTCCCAGCCTCTCTCCTATCTCCCTGCGGCGATAGGACGCAGCCGGGCTCCAACCCCCCACGCAGGCACATGGCGGAGCTCAGTGACTCCTGGACGGACAGACGGACGGAAGGACGGATGGGTGGATGGGTGGATGGACGGACGGATGGGTGGGTGGATGGACGGACGGACGGATGGGTGGGTGGATGGATGGATGGACGGGCGGACGGATGGATGGGGACAGATGGATGGATAGACAGATGGATGGATGGGCGGATGGATGGATGGATGGATGGATGGATGGATGGGGAGAGAGGAGCACACAGGATGACGCCAGCTGATCTAAGCCGGTGTGGCTGTTCGGCAATCATCGGCTAGTTTGTGTCCCCTTTCCCGCAGTCTTACTAACTGGTGGTAGGTTATAATGAAAGCAAACATTCTTCTAAGTGCTGCCGAACATGGAGTATTTATTAGGAAGGGGATGGAAAATCCCTATCATCAGCTCAAATCAGCTACAACCTGTTCTTGTGGTCTGGGGGCAGGCAGTACCGAACAGTTCTGTGAAAGGCTCAGGGCGGGACTGACACATGAGGCTACTACCGAGCGCGCTGAAGTGGGGCATCAAACAACCGACAGGCTCCAAACCGCAGCGAGACTCAGACACTGGGCTGCAAGACTTGCAGAAGACTTGGGACTGTTTGGTCTTTCTAACCAACTACTTTGAGAGAGAGAGAGAGAGAGCTGGCCCCAAATGGAGTCCCTTGTGCTAAATGCACATTTACAAACCAATCGCAGTTTCAGCAATAACTAACCTAATTGCAGTTTCAGCCTCTCGCCCATTCTGGATGGCTCAGTGGTTGAGTGTGAACCCATGAACCAGGTCATGGTGCCATTTCCCATCAAGCATATGCCTGGGTTTCCGGCTTGATCCCCAATAGGGGGTGTGCAGGAGGCAGCCCATCCAAGATGCTCTCATCATTGTTGTTTCTCTCTCCCTCTCCCTTCCTCTCTCTGAAATAAATAAAAACAATCCACTCTTTGCTTAGTCATTTCTTTGCCCCACCCCCTTTCTGCCTTTAAATCCTTTCCTTTTCTACAACTCTCTTGAGTTCCATTCTATTTGCCACATGGAATTGGCTGCCTAATCCATGAATTGTTGAATAAAGCCAATTTGATTGTTAAATTTATTTGGTTGAATTTTGTTTTTTAATGGTGGCAACCTTGCATCAATCGAATCTGTCAGCACCACTTTTCCAACAGGCTCAGATGATGATTAGCATCTTTTGGCAATAAAGTTTTTAAAAATATTTTTTTGTTGATTTCAGAAAGGAAGTGAGAAGGAGAGATAGGAACATCAATGATGAGAATCATTGATCCGCTACCTCCTGCAACCCAGGCATGTACCCCTGACTGGAATCAAACCGAGGACCCTTCAGTCTGCAATCTGATGCTCTATCCACTGAGCAAAACCGGCCAGAGTGGCAATCAAGTATTTTTAAATTAAGGTTTGTACATTAGACATAATGCTATTGCACACTTAATAGACTACAGTAAAGTATAAACATCTTTTATTTTTTTATTTTTTATATATTTTATTGATTTTTTACAGAGAGGAAGGTAGAGGAGTAGAGAGTGAGAAACATCGATGAGAGAGAAACATTGATCAGCTGCCTCTTGCACACCCCCCACTGGGGATGTGCCCGCAACCAAGGTACATGCCCTTGACCGGAATCGAACCTGGGACCCTTCAGTCCGCAGGTTGACGCTCTATCCACTGAGCCAAACCGGTTAGGGCTAAACATAACTTTTATATGCACTGGAAAAACAAAAGAAGTATGTAACTCACTTTATTTGCGGTAGTCTGAAACCAAACCTGCAGTATCTCCAAGGTATGCCTGTATACATGGGCCTTCATCACTAGTCCAGGCATGGTATTCCTAAGAACCTTGAAATTTCTTAAGTGATTGGGAGCCATAAATATGTCTTTTGTTATGTTAACGAGGCTTTGGACCAAACTTCCAGATGGCGGCTGATTGCCAGGAGAGCCAATCTTATCATTAGAAGGTTGGAACTTTCAGTCCTACCTCCCCACCCCCAACCCAGTCTCCAGAGGAGAGGAGAACAAGGAACTGGAGATTGAATCAACCACCAATACTCAATGATCTAATCAATCATGCTGTCAAGTGAACTCAAAAAGAGTCCGAAGGCTTTGCCTAGAAATAAATGATAAAGATTTATTCAAAGGTCATACGGTTTACGCAGCAGAAACACAACTAGGCAATACTCCAAGTGTTCTGAAGAAGAAAGAAAAGCTACGAGTTCCTACAGTGAAAAGTACATTCTTGTCCTAGCTGGTTTGGTTCAGTGGATAGAGAATCGGCCTTCGGACTGAAGGGTCCTGGGTTTGATTCCAGTCAAGCACACATGCCCGGGTTGTAGTCTTGATGTCCAGTGGGGGAGGGCACGCAAGAAGCAGCCAATCAGTGATTCTCTCTCATCATTTATGTTTCTATCTCTCTCTCTCTCTCCTTTCCTCTCTGAAATAAATAAAAAATGTATTTCTTTTTAAAGATTGAAGGGTGGTGTTTTTTTTTAAGTACATTCTTGAGAAGAATCAGTCTGATATTCTGAGCCTCTACATTGGTCCAAGATGGTAATTCTTGAGATGGCACAGTGGTTTGGCTAATGGATCCCAGGTGGCCTGAATACAGGAATATTCTCTCCTTAGTCTTTTCCGGGCAATCAGAGACTTACATGGAGGTTGGGTGTATATCCAGGCATTGATGAAGAACTAGAATTTCAAAACTCTAAGTTCCCAGGCTAGTTAAAACAAGGATAGAATCATTTCCTCACGTTTCAACCTACTTGATTTTAGTAATTTAGCAACTTAACTATAGCAACTTCATTTTATTTATTTCTATTCCTGATGAAAAGAGGTCACATACTTAAACCTGACAAGCTCAGGGGAGGCCTGTATGATGGGCCTTACAAACTCAGAGACCCACAGGAACCACATAGGGTGGGCTGAAATTAAAACTTGCTAGCTAGGGGACTCTTCCCCCTTCCCACGTGGGAGTCTGTACTTGTTCTTCAATAAATTTCCACCTTTGCTAAAATAATAATAATAATAAATTACTAAATAAATAAACTTGCTAAACGTGACTCATGGAGGGCAGTCATGTCCTAGGCCAGTATCGTTCTTGACAAAGGTCAATCTTTGCCTTACCTGAACCTATGCCTTTTTTGCATCTATGACATCATACCTTTGGAATGTCAGACTAATCCCCCTTTTCCAGACCCGTCAGGGTACAATCTCCCACCAGAACACGGACCACAGAACCCCTCATTGTTACCTTGCTCTCCTGCACACAATCTCTGTGCTGTAAAAGTTACTTATTAACTATCCTGTACCCTCTAATGCAAAAGAAGTATTTGTCTCTTCATTTTAGTCTGTATCCAAAGTCAGAGATTCCCACCCCTTTCCTGTTCTTTGCTTTCTTTGTCTCTTCACTTTAGTTTGTATCCATTTCCTCCCCTCCCCCTCCCTTTTGCTTTCTCTCGCCTCCCTAATCTCTCATCAGCAAATTTCATATAACCCTCCTTGTGCCTCCTCCTTTGATTGTAATGTATAAAATAAGGTACAAAATTGTCATTCTCGGGGCATTTTCTCAACCGTTGATATTTTGCTTCCCAGAAATTGTCAGTTTGGCTCAAATAAACTCATAAAAATTCTTATAGGTTTGGATGTTTCTTACGTCAAAACTATGTAATGAAGTCTCCATTTAAAAAAAACGAAAAGTTCAGAGAGCCTACGGGTTGTCGATCACTTGGGGATTCGGGAGAGGAGAGCTCAGAGAGAGCACAGGAGCTCTGCGCCCCCTTCCCCGCGCCTCGCCTATGCTCTTCTTCCACTGGCTGTTCCTGAGCGATTTCCTTGTAGAATAACCTGGTCATCCAGTGAGTAAATGGGTCTCCTGAGTTCTGTGAGCTGCTCCCGCAAATTAATTGAACCCAGGGCATAGGTCATGGGAAACTCCAATCTGTAGCTGGTCAGTCAGGTGACACAACCTGGGCCTGGGCTCAGTTGGGGGGCAGTCTTGTCAGAATAAGCCCTCAACTCATGGACTCTCATATCACCCCTGGGTAGCTAGTGTCAGGGCATGGCTTGTTGGTGTAGGAAAACCTCCTCCACACAGGCTGGAATTGGGTTCAGAACCTTTAGGACTGAAGCCTTTAAAAGTAAGTCACCACGCAGTCACAACAGCACCCATGCACTAATCTACACTACACGGAGGAGGGCTGTGTCTTGTTGACCAGGAATTTTTGGGCATCAACCTCTTTTTTTAAAAAAATATATTTTGTTGATTGTTTTACAGAGAGGAAGGGAGAGGGATACAGAGTTAGAAACATGAATCAGCTGCCTCTTGCACACCCCCCACTGGGGATGTGCCCGCAACCAAGGCACATGCCCTTGACCGGAATCGAACCTGGGACCTTTCAGTCCGCAGGCCGATGCTCTATCCACTGAGCCAAAATGGCCAGGGCTGGGCATCAACCTCTTTACTGCAGGAGAATGAGGGCCAGGATTACTTCACGAATTCTCCAGGCACAAAACAGGAATCTGATTTAAAATGTGTCTCCAGCTCAGCCAGTCTGGCTCAGTGATTTATGAACCAGAAAGTTATGGTTTGATTCCCAGTCAGGGCACACACCTGGGTGGTGGGCTTGATCCCCAGTGTGGGTCATACAAGAGGTAGCTGATCAGTAATTCTCTGTCATCATGAATGTTTCTCTCTCTCTCTCTCTCTCTCTCTCCCTCCCTCCCTCCCTTCCTCTTTGAAATCAATAAAAATATATTTTTAAGTATGTTAATTAATTAATTAATTAATTAAAATGTGTTTTTCCTGGAATCCCCAGTACTGCCACCAGAGAGCAGTCTTTCTACATTTTTGCTCCTATTGGCAAAGTGCTTGTCATCTCAGCACACATCAGACTCTCAGGTGGGAACAGAACCAACGCCTAAAGCTTTCATGACCCACACATAAATTCCCCAGCCTGCGAACAATTAAACCCTCTGGATGATTCTGAAAAGCCAACTAGATGACTCACTGAAGAAAGGGTTGCGGATCTGGGGTGAGGACACTCTTTGACCTCTAGCAATAAACCTGGTGCCAAAGACACTGAGGTGAGCTCTTCCTCCTGCCCATCCCTACAGTACAGCTATGGGTCCAAAGGTGCCCAGTGGGGCTCTGGAAAGGGAGAACTTTCATGGGGTGAAGGGACCACAGGGAGTGGCCTCTGGCTCCATGGCCCTCTCCCTGAGCTGCTTTGGGAGAGCTGAATGTGGACTTGAATCAGGGTAGTTCAAGGGCTTGGCCAGGGCCCTGCTCCAGGCTAAACTAAGGCGCCTGGGGACTTCCCAGGCTGTTCCATTAGGGCATGGGAGCCCTTTGGGACCCGGGGTCTGTGATCCTTAGAACAGCAGATTAATAAAAGACACCCACTTACACCCCATTTATATGACTTACGTACACTGTGGACTACTAGACTAGCTACAGGCTGGGAACAGTAGCATCATAGAAGAGTCTGAAATAAATATTTCCCTCTATAACTAAGATGGCCACCAAACACTGTAAAATCTGTGTCTGGGCATCTCACCCCCACCACCTACTGCAGGGCCCACGCTTGACATTTGGGGTCAGTGCTAGATGCCTCCTCCTCGTGGCCGGGTCTTCACCCAGCCTTGATGCCCCTCCCTCTTCTAAGTAGTCAAATTCAGAGATCACAGTCTCCCAGGCCCATCCTGGAAACCCAGATGAAGCGCTTCAGCATGTTTTTTCTTTATCTGAAGCTAGTTTGTGCAAGAAACCATCTTCCAAATTCATTTATCTATGCTTTTAATCACTAAATCTTCTGATACTAATTGTATGAAACACTGAATAAGGAAAAATTGCTGTGTACAAAATAAAGATAATTCTAGTTAGATATGATATATTTGTGTATGTGAATATCATATGCACATATGTATGTATGTATGTATGTATGTATGATGTGGTTGGAAGAGTTAGGAAGAGAAAAAAACACACACCGATCCACCAACCAAATACATCACTCTAGGTCATATGCAAAAATCCTTTATTGTTGAGGAAGCCAGGGAATCTGCAGTGAATGCCGGCTGGGACTGGGGGACTCACTCGGCACTGTCCACATCCGCGTTGGGTAGAGGGATGGGGAAGGAGCCTCAGCACAAGGGTACAGGTTGGGAAGGGAAGGGAAATGAGAGAGCATGCACCTGGGGATTCGGGGATTCATGATGCAGCCAGGAGGACAGAGATGGAGTGCCGAGGACCAAAGAGAGAAATCGCATCTCTTCCGTCTGGAAACACTCCCAGCAACCACCTGCTGGGGGAGCAGAGAAGGGGAGGGGCACTTGTAAGGGGGCAGGAGAGAGAACAGAAGTCTTAAGCACAGCTGGCCCTCAGCCTTTGAACTGGAGACTGGACTCTCCGAGCTGAGCTGTGTATTTCTGATGCGACTTATAAACACCTGTGCTCGTAGTCTATGGAGACTCCCATAAAAAATGTGGCGACAGCCCTAGCCGGTTTGGCTTAGTGGATAGAGCGTCAGCCTGTGGACTGAAGGGTCCCGGGTTCCAGTCCATTCAAGGGTGCGAGGCAGCCGATCAATGATATTTCTATCTCTCCCTCTCCCTTCCTCTCTGAAATCAATAAAAATATACATATATTTAAATGTAGCGACAGAAATGAAGTTTATATTATCCTAGCATCCCCACGAGCCAGGCACACACGCTACAGATCCTCCAGCCTCCAGCCTCCCCCAGTTCCCCCTCCTCTTTCCAGCACCTCCCCTCTCGCTCCCTGGCAAGGACAGGCCCAGGGACCACTTCCTTTCTGAGCAGTTCCAAATGAATGAAATCAGACGATACAATGATCTTTGCTGATTCATTTCATCTCATCCCTTTAAATGGCAGCCACCAGGGACCGTGTGTCCTCTTCTTCCTGGCACTGCACGGTAGAGAATGGTCCATCTGAGGTGAGATTATGAAGGCGCAATTATGGGCCTGCTCCCTCTGAAAGAGCCTGGACTCACCAGCAAGCAGTAAAAGTAGATTTCCACAATGCACTTGTTTCTGCTATTTGTATAAAATACTATGGCAAAAATTGCACTGTAATTATCTTTATGGCTGGTGCATAACGCTGGGGGAGAGTATGTCATCCAGATATAGTTGCCCGTGTAATTATCTGGCAGTCGGCAGGATTGAAATAACCATCTAATGAGAGCAAAATGATACGGTCAGTACCATGTAATCAGTGAGTTACGATTATTATGGCTCTTTGCGCCCTCTCGCCCAGCACTGACTGGGGGGGCTGGACCTCGTCTCTGGGCCCAGGGAGTCATGCACAGGCAGTTTAAACGAGAGCCAGCTCCTGGGCCTGTGTCTCCCTTGAGAACAGTGAGTGTGGGTGATAGGAACGCAGGCAGAGGGGCCACCGACTCCCTGTGGGAACGGAGCTCATTTGCGCCCCACGCCTCTGTCTGTGGAGCCAGCGCAGCAGTGGAGCTGCTATTGCCGGGCGTGGGAAGAGGATGTCCAGGCGGCAGGCTCTGTGTTTTGACTAGACACTTCCCAGGGGACTCAGGCTTGCACGCCAAGTGAGAGATTTCAGCCCACTCAGGCCTGGGTTCCGCCCAGACCGCCCTAGATGGACAGACCACCCCAGGTAGACAGACTGCCCCAGCTGGACAGACCGCCCTAGGCGGACAGATGGCAGACAGACCAGAGCAGCCAGGGGGAGTACCAGGGGGAGCACCAGGACGTTGCCCATAGCTCCCAGACCCAATAGTCATAACAAAGCCTACACAGAGGCTGTGCCTGGCACCATTCTGAACATTTCACTTATGCTCGGTCCTCACATCCACAGCTCCAAGACGCCCTGTCCTCACCCCCGTCTTTCAGATGGGGAAGGTGAGGCACAGGGGGCTATGGAACGAGGCCACGGGAATACAAGTAGTGAGTGGTAGATCCAGGATTCAAACTCGGGCCATGCCCTTATCCATTACAGGACACAGAGTGACTAGACACAGCTTCCAGCCCCTCCCCATTAGATTTCCAGAGTTCCTTGCATTTCTTCCTACATCACTCTTGAGTGGGCTACGCACCGGCCCCTGTAAGTGGAGATTTTGAATAATCTGAATGGTTCAGCCTGCCTGGGAGGCAAATCACTTCACCTGTGAATTGGATGTGGAAATTGTAATTATCGGATGACGATCTCTCTCCATCTTTTGCACAGATCAGGAGAGAACAAAATCTAAACAACAGAAGTTGCCCATCAGAAAAGCACCAGGGGACAGAGATGAGATGAAAAAGAGGCCCATGTGTGTGTGTGTGTGTGTGTGTGGTGTCTCGGACAAGTACGTGCCTCTAAGTGTTGGTGTGTTTGACAGTGTGCTGGGCACTGGCGTATATTTTAGGGCAAATTCATGAGTATCAATGCCGGTAGCATCAGAGGCAATGCTTCTCTGGCAGCCTGCATGCACACATCCCGCTCCTCCCTGCACCCAGCACTACTCACCTCATTCCACATGGGAGGGATCCTGGAAGCTGCCGAAGCGAGAGGCACTCTCCTGGTCCACATCAAGATTGACTGCGTAAAGAAAACAGTGTCCTTAGGAGGGATTTTTCTGGATGTGACCTTCATCCTGAACAACAACGAAGGGCTGGCTACGTAGGGCAACCCTGGCAGCCAGAGCTGGGAAGAAGCGGTGTGCTTGGGCAGCTCAGTGTGGGAGATGGGGAGGAAGCACAGCCTCCCTGCCCCACCCCCGACGCTGCCGCAGGACGCTAGGACCATCGTATTATAAAGGCTTTCCAGGGGTTCCCAGGGAACACTGCGCTGCGGCTCTAAGCTGACTGGGGAGAAAGGGCCCGGGAACCCCCACTGCAGCTAAGAGAAGTCTTGTCTTTCCCTCTGAGGACAAAGATGAGGCTTTTGACTCCTGCATGTCCTGGCCAATCCCCTACATCCTGCCACTCGTTCACCTGGCGGGGTGTTCCTCTTGCCCATGAGTCCCACGAAGAAGTCATGCATGTCACCTGCAGGAAAGGGCCACCAGTCACTGGGCTCTACGCCCTCGGAGCTCTGGGCAAGTGGTTGGCAGAGACAGGGAGGGAGGAGAGGCTACTCACGTTTCTGGAGGAAGGACCGTTTCTTAGGATCTGCGGAAACAAGAACAAGTGTGTGGGATCTTGGAAAGTGATGATGAGGTGCTTCAGATCACAACTCTCCATTCTTCATGAAGCCATCTCCAGTCTCCCCCCACCTGGAGGGGTCTCCCAGGCCGACTTAATCCCGGAACCCTGCCCCCCACCCCACCCCTGTCGCCCCACATCCCTCTCCTGGGCTGCTTCCTACCCTTGCCAGCCTCGCTCAGGGTTTTGATCAATTCATCCACCACGGGGGCTGACTTGGGGCTAGTAAGCACATTGAGGAGCTTGTCGATAGTCTTCATCTAGAGGAGAGAAACAGGGCTGAAGCAGGAGGCTCACACCCAGCCCACTCACTCTCTTCCCACAAGACACAGACTTTGAGTCTATCGCAGCGGATCCCGACATCTCATTTCTTTCAGGATTTCCTCTGAATAGGACAGAAGAGAAGCAGGCTCTCGAAGTGGTCTGTGGGCCAGCAGCACCAGCCAGGCAACGTGTGAGAGATGCATAATCTCAGTCCGACCCAGGCCTGCTGCGATAGAAGCTGCATTTTAACCAGGCTCCAGGTGACTCCTCTGCATAGCAAGGATTGAGAAGCCCTGGTGAAGGGACCGCACGGGGCATCCCTGTAGACTGACCCACCCATTCGTTTGCCTAGACCAGCAGTTCTCAACCTGTGGGTCGCAACCCCTTTGGCGGTCGAATGACCCTTTCATCCAGGTCACCTAAGACCATCCTACATATCAGATATTTATACATTATGATTCATAACAGTAGCAGCATTACAGTTATGAAGTAGCAACAAAAATAATTTTATGGTTGGGTCACAACATGAGGAACTGTATTTAAAGGGCCAGGAGGTTGGGAACCACTGGCCTAGAATAAAGGCCTTCCTGGGATGTGGCGTTCAGTGCTCAAAGTGAGGGATCTGAGCAAAACTGAGACAGTGGCCTGCTGTCTCCATGCTCAAGGGCCCCTGTGAGCATCTCCCTGGGGCCCTGGCCCGGCTCCTGCCACGCCTCAGTGAGAAGGGCCCTTGGTTCTTTGCTCCCTGGCACAGCAAGAACTGGTTTGCCCACGGAAGGGGTGTCCCCTTGGGTGAGCAAAGATGGGGTTGCCTTTCGTGACTCCCCCCACTCACAGGAAAGGCCCATGAGACAGAGCAGGTGTCCTCTGATTGTATTCCAAGAGGAACTGCAGACGGCACTCGGCCCGGTGGTAGGAAGCGGACACCTCTACAACCCTGAAATCCCCCCTCTGTGCAATGTCTGTGGGTGTTTCTCTCCCTGTGTCTCCCACTGCCTCTTGATCTCTTTCCTTCCCATGGGTTTCTCTGCCTCTGGGTCTCTTCACCTCTCCCCTGTCCGCCCTGGCCTCAGAACTCCAGGAAGGCAGCATGCTTAGAGTGGCACTGCTTTTCCCCCTTCCTGCAGATGAACCCCAGATTCCAAGCAGGGGCTCTTAACTGTCTTGGTGATTTTACTTTTAGTAACCTGGGCATAGCAGGTGGTCGGTGGACACCCCCCACCCCCCAGGCTATTTAGCTGCAGAGACAATGACAATGATTGTGACTGGAGATTCTCACTTTGAATCTCAGAGATCTCTCTCTCTCTCTTTCTCCCCACACCCCCCACCCCCCCATGTGTCCCTGGACTGCGGAGCGCACACAGAAGCACATTGACACAGGATGCACGCCCACACACCAGCCCAGCTGCCTAGGCACTCATATATCCTCCCCTCTTCCCTCCCCAGTTTCCCTTGTTCTCACAGACCTGCAGAAAAAATGGGACAGCAATCTCTCTCTCACTGACAAAGGGGGCAGGGACTCGAAGCAAGTTTGTCTCAGAAGAATATACCCAGATATTCAGACAACCTCAGGTTGAGACCTTTGGGCTCTCTACAGTGTCCAGCCCATATGTGGTATTCCCTATGTGGTTTTTAAAAAATATATATTTTATTGATTTTTTACAGAGAGGAAGGGAGAGGGGTAGAGAGTTAGAAACATCGATGAGAGAGAAACATCGATTAGCTGCCTCCTGCACACCTCCTACTGGGGATGTGCCACAACCAAGGTACATGCCCTTGACCGGGATCGAACCTGGGACCTTTCAGTCCGCAGGCCGACGCTCTATCCACTGAGTCAAACCGGTTAGGGCTCCCTATGTGTTTTTTGAACTGGTTCTTTTTTTAAATTAAATTTTATTTTTTGAATTGATTTCAGAGAGGAAGGGAGAGGGAGAGAGAGATATAAACATCCATGATGAGAGAGAATCATTGATGGGCCACCTCCTGCACACCACCCCTGGGGATCAAGCCCCCAACCTGAGCATGTGCCCTCACCAGGAATCGAACCATGACCCCCTGGGTCATAGGCTGACACTCAACCACTGAGCCAAGCCACCAGGTTGAACTGGTTCTCATCTTTTGAATGTGATACAACTACTGCCACTGCAAGGCTGCCAGCCTATGGAGCCCTGATCCCTCTCACAGCTGGAGGAAGGCTGGCCACCTCTCCCTGACCAGCGCACAGCTTCCCAGAAAGCCACTTTCCCCAAATTGTTCACACACTCTGCCCACTTCCTGGAATGAGATGCTAAACAGACTTGAGCTGGAAAGGCAGCTGGACTGCACACACTGAGTTTGTAGTAAGTTCCACCTATAACCATTGTAAAAGCATTTGTACCAATGTAATTGCTATCGTTTCAAAACCTTACAACGACTTTCTCCTTGCTCTCCCCTTGTAGGCCTATCCTGACAAGTCCTATTCCTTTTCTTGGAAGAACTTTGGAAACCAGGGCCTAACCTGTTTTGTGTGTGTTTTTGTTGTTATTTTTCTATTCTGACTAAGCAGAGGCTAGAGGAGGTCAAAGAGAGGAGAGAGGGAAGGGGTGGGATCTTAGGAGCACCGGAAGTTACAGGGTGGATGAGGGAGTTTATTTGAATTTTGAAAGCAAAATAATACACGTAATTGATCAGTAAAAGAGCACACAAATGATCATTTGGAGGAGAAATTCTGACTGTGTTTCATAACCTCCAGGGAGTAGATAGAATCCCCTCATCCACCAGCCCCCCATCATCCCCCCCGCCTCCCCCCCACACACACACCTCAAAAGAACAGACCTTGAACCTAAGCTGGACCATAGGGAACCTTAGACCAACCTGGCCTCCCCCACCTACCCCTCAAAGTACCACCTAATCATGAAGCCAGCAGTCAATCAGATGGGCAGGGCACCTTTTATATACAAGGTGTCAGACCTGTGCAGAGGGACACAGACCCTTACAGACACACCCAAGACAGTGAGCACATGAGCTGAACAGAGAGGCAGGGAAACCCAGCCCCCTGACTGAAACCTGGTAATTCTTCACCCACCAGCCGCCCCTCCACCACCACAGCTTCCCCTACAGCTTTTGGAACCAGCAAAGCGGTTGCTCCCATGATGTTGCCCAGTACTCTGCCAAGGCAGGCCCAGCCAGAGGGGTACCTTACCCTCTCGTGATCCTTTGACTCCGTGCAGAGGGCCCCAAGAGCCAGGCTGAGGGCCAGGCTGACTGCCAGCAGCAGGGTGCTCCGCATGTTGCTAAGACAGAAAGGGAAGACGGGGAGGGGGGGCGGGCGGGGCACACAAGACGAGGGAAAACACAGGAAATGTTCACCACCTGCAGCCTAGCTGGACCCTGCTTCCCAGCCCCCGACTCTCCTGCCCCAGCCCTGGTCTGGGGAGAGAATCTCTGAGCAGTGGGGACATCCCTGGGCTGGTTTGACCTGCTCCCCCATCAGACATATCTCCCCAGGATGTGCACCTGGCAGCAATGAGCAACGGTGCAACAGTGCCGGGACTCTAGGCTCCAAAGGAAGAGGATGGATTTACAGGACGCGTAGGGGTCTGTTTCCTTACTCAGCTGGAGGAGGGATCCTGGACTCTGTTTTCCAGCACTAGGCAACCCCTAGACTTAGGCAAAACTTTCTCGTACAGAATAATCAGTCCGCAGGCACAGGCTCTAAACATCACTAGCTCTCAATCCCTTTCTTTCGGCCTTCTCACGTCCCAGTACCCTGATCAAAGGCAATCAAAGGTGGCCACTTTCTCTATTTCTTCTGCCTCTGGCCCCTGTCCTTCACTGCCAGCTCCAGACCTTCCCACTTCAATCCACTCGTGCCTACCTGTGGAGCAGCGTGGAGCCTACAGCTGGATGGTCTAGTGAAATCAGGGAGCTGGCGGGATTACTGCCCTGCTCCCCACAAAGCTGGTGCTGGTGCTGCTGCTGCTGCTGCTGCTGCTGCTGCTGCTGCTGCTGTGAAGAGAGAAGCAGAGAGTGGAGGGGATCTGGGAATGTGGCAGGATCTCGGGCTCAGCTCCCTGATAAAGGCTCTGGGAGGGTCTGGGGGAGCCGGGGGAGGGGCCGAGAATCACCAATCCCAGGATGGCTGGCGGGGAGGGGAGAGGCTGGTGGGAAGGAGGGTCTAGGCTGCAGCCACACACACACACACACACACACACACACACCCCACAAACTTTTCAGTGCGCTGGGGTTGCCCAGCAGCCCACTTGCCAACAGCCCCTCAGTGGGGCATGCTAAAGAGATTGGTGTGTGGTTTGTCACAAGATTTGCATGCCGGGTCCAACTCAATAGGTTTGGTCCCTGGGCCTCTGCTCCACCTTGTTCACACCCCCAGCACCTTGCCTTTTAAACCTTCAGATTTAAAGGCAGAACAATTCCAGGGGGTGCTTCACTGGCCCTCCCACCCCCAAGACAACCAGGACAGCCAGGGGCAGGCCCCTGAGGATGGGAGGTGATCCTGGCATCCCCTTGAGTCCTCATTTCACCCTGTGTTCTCTTCTCAGCTAGAGTGGGCCTATTGCCTTGGTCCTCAGATCAACTGCGGGTCGGTGCTCCTCCTGCGATTAAATGCAGAGACCTCATAGGTATCTGGCTCCATCCACCACCTCCCCAGGGCTAGTGCCTCTCCCCTAGGGCGCCCACCCCACTCTTTCTTGACCCGAGTTAGCCTGTGCAAGGTTGGCACAGAACAAGTCATTTGATTTTCATCACCACCCTCATGTGAGTAGGAAATATTCCCCTTTTTCAGATGAGGAAATTGAGGCTCCAAAAGTTCATCACATGCTCCAGGACATACAACCACTGGAGAACAGCCTCAGGTTCAGGTTTTGTCACCTAAACCTCCCCTAGTCTGAGCTTTGACCAGCAAGGGAATAGCTAACTCTCTTAGAGGAAGTGGTGTCCCGCCTCTCCAAGAGACCTGGCGATTTGGGGCCTTGTGCTCTTCTACGTCTTTTTTTTATATATATATATTTTTTTTTTATTGATTTTTTTACAGAGAGGAAGGGAGAGGAACAGAGAGTCAGAAACATTGATCAGCTGCCTCCTGCACACTCCCTACTGGGGATGTGCCTGCAACCACAGTACATGCCCTTGATTAGAACTGAACCTGGGACCCTCCAGTCTACAGGCTGATGCTCTATCCACTGAGCCAAACCGGTCAGAGCTCTTCTACACCTTGAGACTGGGGAGTGCTGCAAGCTTTGACGGTGGCAGTTCAGGATCTGAAGGAGGGGCCGACGCACAAATGAAAACACAAGACAAGAAATATGAATTTACAAGGCATGGGGGGCCAGGTGGAGACCTCCCTCTAGTGTAGAATAAGGCGAGCCCCCAAATCCAGGGGTCCTGGAAGAACACAAAACATGGTCGGGAGCCAGGCAGCAAGGCAAACATCTGTACTTCCGCGTAGAAGAGTGCGCATACACGGCCTGGGAGCAGGCGCACCGCGAGCAGGCGGTCTGCTCGGCTTTATAATCTCTGACGCACGTGACCCGTCCCTCGCTCTTGATTGGCGCCCGGGCGCACTGTCTTTCCCGATTGGCTGATTCAAGGGGAGGGTTGACCTTTGCTGTTCCAAGATGGCAGCCCCCAGGGGAGCTGCGAGCCGTTTGGCCAATGTGGTGGCTGCCAAGTCACGCAGGCCAAAACGGCGGCTAAACTGCTTTTGACAGAAACGATGACTTGTTTCTTCTCACAATTCCCCCCTTTTCTTTATTTAAACTCTTTACTTCAAACTCGGCTGACATTCGTGGACTTTCAGGCTCTGCAGTGATGAGGAGAAGACTAATGTGCTGTTTGGTCCACGCGGTTTCATTGGATAAGACCCCCGCACATGGGATGATGTAACCGCCCATCACTGTAACTTCCAATCACAGGGGTGAACGGGGACACCATTGCTCTAGTGCATCAGAGGAAGGACCCTTGATCCCAGGTTCCAGCTCGCTCATCGGCTAAAGCCGCCGATGCCTTAGGGCCTCAGTGATGGTCCGTCTGCTGTATTGTCAGGGATGAATGTACAGCAATGGCCCCCAAAATTACACATATTCCTCCTTTTTCTGCCAGAATCAGATCCAAGGCCAACCTATTCTCCCAGGTCATCCTGCTGGTGGCATCTAGCTGTTCACTATCCCTTTAGCTGCGCCTCCAGTGTAGTTAACGAGCCTTTGCTGGTTAGAGTAAGTATAACCCACCACATTCTTGTTCACAGTGGGCGGCCAGCACAGGACAGACTCACACTCTGCAGCAATCTGATTTCTAGCCTTAAACTCACCTGGCACTCCTCCTGGAACCCCAATAGGACCTGTGTGTACATGGAGATCAAAGGGCCCCCTGGACTCTTTCCTCTTCCTGGTCTGTCCATTGAAAAAGGTTTACAACATGCTAATGTGAAAGGGATAGCCAATTGTATCAAAGTGCAAAGTCCCCTCCACCTGCTGGGCAAGGCCGAAGTCAGGGTCCCCATAATACCACCAGACACAGGGTATCAACAGTGCAGCATGATGGGCCTCTGAGGATACTCCGCCATTTGCGCATCCAGATAAATTTCTCATAAATTCTGAGTACTGTCCCCCCCCCTCTCCCCCGAGAGGCAGGAGGTATAGTTTACGTTGGAGGACGGGACTGGATCATTTGGGGGGTCCTTGCTCTTTACCTCTGTTGAACAAGAACAACAGGGTGAGGGTCTTACAGGAAGTGTTTCCCCAGGAGGTTTCCTCCTGGTACAAGACAGGCATACATTCTATCCCGTTACTATCTGAGGTCCATCAGAGTGGAAATGGGACCACTTGGGCCTCTAGCCTGCCTGCCACGCAAGCGTAATAGTCACTTTTATTTAGAGCGCATAGAGAATATTTAATCCAATTCCACCCAGGCATTCATTCCCTTATATCCTACATCTATTTGCATGGTGGTGGCAGTGGCCTAGGAGATCTTGTCCTGTGATATCTACTCTTAAATCTAGTCCTAGCCAATCTTTTGACCTAAAGGCTGAAATATCCAAGTCATTCAAGTTATCTGTAATCAATAATTTAACTGGGTAAGCATGATCCAGATTGTACACATTTCTCCAGCTCACATTGTAAGCCCCCGCAATTTTCCAGATCCCCCCAAAAATAGAGCCCAGTACATGATGGTTATTAAGACTGTTCAGTTTTTAGCATCAGTTTCAAGGGGATATGACCTGGTATGGCTGTTCAAGTTGAGGTGTGTCCACTCTTACCCGTGTGTGATGGATCCAACCCTGCTCTGCAGTCTGAACAGCAGTGTCTGTGGTAAGCAAGACAGGCAAGGTCCTTCCCAGGAGGGTTCCAACTTGCTTCCCTTCCAAGTCTTGATTAGAGCATAATATTCTGGTCGATGGCAATGAACCAGAAACTCAAGAGGGTTTTGGGTCAGGAGGCCTTCTAACCTCAGAGAGATTAGAGTAGAAGAGATACCCAGTACATAGTTCTTAAGAAATTGGTCCCTAGTTTCCATTGTAGGAAAATCTTGAGGCATTCCAGGGCCCATTGGAATCACCTACAGCCAACTCTAGGTAAAAAAAAACAAAACAACTTTTCTTCAAATTCAAACCCTAGGAAGGTTGTCAAACTGCTGTTTTAATATCTGTTTCCCTGTTCTGCTTGTCCTGCCTTACTGGCCTGTATCATTTAATCAATTTCCTTTTAACTTTTCTTTTTATAAACTTCTTATAACTTCCACAGACATTCTTACAACTTTCAAAAACATTTTTATAACTTTCGGAAATAACCACCTTTAGAAACCACCTCCTCTTTCCTTCAACATGCATAACCAGGCCTCAGTCCTTCCATTAAGTATGTCTACTCTAACACTCTTTCTCTCTGTCATGCCATCAGCAACTTGTACAGACATTTTCTCTAAAATGTATTAGAATTCTTCATTCTTAGAAACCTTAATTTTCAATGATCACTAAAAAGTAAACAGCCAGCATTTCTTAAATTAACATTTATGAACGTACTTTAAATGCACTTTTACTTTCATGAAAATATACCTTCAACAAAGTACAAGAGATCTTTTGTGATAAAAACTAAGAGCAGGCAAATTAAAACGTGTCTAGCAATTAATGTTTCAATTTCTAAAAAAAAATTTAGATGTTTATCATTTAACTCAGCAAGGCTCCAAAGCCTTTCAGTTACTAAAGACTTTGGAAAATTATGTAGGGGCATATGAGGCTAGAGAAAAGGCGGGGGAGGAGGAAGCAGGCAGTTCCCAGGCCTCTAGCCGCTTGGATTTAGACTGCCAGAGTTTTCCTTAGAGAGAACATGTGAAGGTTACTGCTGTGCCTTCTGTTTCTGGCCTTCCAGGTCAGCCCTCCCCTAGGCCACTTGTTTTAAAATTGTGAACATTATATTAGTTTTCTGTTTTTTGCCTTTCTTATTCTTATGTACACAGATCTTCTGAGCCTCTTTTAACAGCTTTTCTGCACTTCTATCCTTCCAGTTCTCTACCTTTGCAGTTTTCTTGAAATGTCAGGCCAAATATTGACGACAAAATGTAATTTTTAATATTTCTTGGTCCAACAGGTCCTCAGGAACTGGTCCAGAGTACTTGTTCATTTGATCTTTTAATCTTGGTAAATTCAGAAGACCCTTCTTTGCCTTGCTGAATACTGAAGGCCTTATTCAGGTTCTGAGTCCCACTGGAGCTCCCGGATTTGGAAATCTTACATCTGGTGGGAGCACACCAGGGCCAGCCAGGTGCTCCCTTTCTCAGACAGCCATAGCCAACTTTCAAATTATCCCCCTGATCACATAGGGAGGGGAAGGCAGGACAAGGGTCTCACTCCTGTCTGCCCTTACTCTCTTTTAGGCTTTTTTTTTTTTTTTTAAACAGTCTGGCCCCTTCCTCCAACAGAGAGCACAGTCAGTCTCCTCTTGAGTGACTGGACTTTCATTATTAACATATTTGTAATTATTACTGAAAAGGCTTTATCTAAATTCTTATTTTACTTTCATCTATTTATTATATCTTAACTTTGAGATTTAAAGCCAATTATTACTTAAAGCATCTTCTTGACCAATAACTGTGATTGCCTTTTCTGTTCAAGGAACGAACATGCCAATCTGGCTGAGAGTCATATGCCCCCAAGCATGGAAGCATTAATCTTGTTACCCAGCCCAGCCTGAATAGCTTACTTCCTTATGTAATTTCAAGTATATTGTATTGGTCCAATTTAGTTCAAAAATATTTCTTTTTATGAAGTAGATCTTTGTGTCACCTCAGGGCTCTTGAGATGTCTGTCACAAAGCTGTCTCTCAGTTAAATTCTCAAAATATTAATTCAGAAACGCTGTTAAATATACTCAATTTAAAGATAATTAAAACTTAAACCAGTTGTAACATTTAAGAATTGGTCTTGACTACAGAATTATTTTCAATTTGGCTATTACATTTTTATATTTTAGTAATGTCACAGATACGATATACTTTGAATGTCTCAGAGAAAACACTGGAAGGACAGCCTGCTGCCTGCCCATTCCTGGTCCCATTCCCCAGCCCCTGTCCCCATTAATACCAACCCTGCCAACTAGATGTTTAATGGATGTGATGCTGGGCAGTGTTTTGCAAATTTCTACACCCTGCTGAGTTCGGCAAGTACTGCCTCCCTTTCTGCCACTTGGAAACCTCCCGGCTTTTGCTCAGAGTAAAATGGCCTCCTTCCTCCTCCTCCTCCTTCTCCTCCTCCTTCTCTTCCCCTCCTACTTCTTTTTTTCTTCTTCTTCTTCTCCTCCTCCTCCTCTTCCTTCTTCTTCTTCTTCTCCTCCTCCTCCTCCTTGCTCCTCCTTCTCCTCTTTTCTCCTCCTTCTCCTTCTTCTTTTCCCCCCTCTCACTTTGCCTCAGGTGGGGAAGATAATGGTTTGTTAGGCTTGGAATTACCTGGTTTTTGTTTTAACTTTCCTGAGTTGCACCCTTCACAAATTTTACACTTTTACATTAACCTTAGAATCTTAGAAAAGTTTAACTCAGCACAGCAAAATCATAAATCAGGGAAGAGCAAATTAAAGTCCCAAAAAGTTAGCCAAAATTGCATTACAGACATACAGACAGAAATCTCAGTAGCTAAGAGTTTCTGGCAAGCCGACACCCTGCTAGGGAAAGCAGGATGAATCCCCAAGAATAAGGATTCTTGGCAGCTGCTGGGATGTTCCTTCAATCTCTGTCACGTGTTCAGCCTCACCACACATAACTGGGCTTCCCCAAAGTGGGACTTGCCCCATCTTTAAACAAATAAGTAAAAAACAAAGAGACATAAAACATCAACAAATACTCATACAAGCGCACACAACAGTAAAAGTTTAGGGGGAATGTATTCCCTAGGCCTAGAATTTCTGTTTCCCATCTTCGGCAGATCCTTTTTGACTATGTACTCAATCCTCCATGTTGGAGGTTTCTCATACTCCCCAAAATCTGTTTTGTCCCTCTCTGGCTGCTTCCCTTGCAAGAGAACAGAACCACAGATCAGAACTCCGCACTTGAGTTTTGTCCAAGACACATACCAGTCACATATGTCTTACCTCTGAAGATACCCAATCACCAAGTAGTACTCAGTCCAATTTCCCACCTTGGCTCATGCATGAGGTTACTTGATTGCCCCGGGTCTTGCTTGGGCCCTTTCTGTGTTGCTGGCTAACTCTCGATCCCAAGCTTGTAGTCGGCCCAGGGGCAATGGCTGTCCCTCCTCACCGAGGCCGCCACAACTTGGCAACGGGGCGCACCTCCTCAGGAGAGTGGTGCAATTTCCCTGTGATGGCAAATGGTATCCCGGATGCTCCCCCAAATTGTTAGAAATAAGGCGAGCCCCCAAATTCAGGGGTCCTGGTAGAACACAAAACACGCTCGGGAGCCAGGCAGCAAGACAAACATCTTTACTTCTATGTAGAAGGGTGCGCACACATGGTCTGGAAGCACGTGCACACTGAGCAGGTGGTCTGCTTGGCTTTATAATCCGACACATGTGACCTGTCCCTTGCTCTTGATTAGAGCTCAGGCGCACAGTCTGTTGAGATTGACTAATTCACAGGAAAAGGTTGGCCTTTGCTGTTCCAAGATGGCGGCTCCCAAGGGAACTGCGAGTCATGCGGCCAACGTGGCGGCTGCCAAGTTACACAGGCCAAAACTGCTTTTGAGCCCTGACTGGTTTGGCTCAGCGGATAGAGCGTCAGCCTGCGGACTCAAGGGTCCCAGGTTCGATTCCGGTCAAGGGCATGTACCCTGGTTGCTGCCACATCCCCAGTAGGAGGTGTGCAGGAGGCAGCTGACTGATGTTTCTAACTCTCTACCCCTCTCCCTTCCTCTCTGTAAAAAATCAATAAAATATATTCTAAAAAACAAAACAAAAAAAAAAAAACTGCTTTTGACAGAAAAGATGACGTATTTCTTCCCACAGAGACCTCTCTCCTGAAGAGGTACACTGAAACCTGACCTTATCTGCTTTTTATTCAATTTTAGATACACATCTTGCCCTCAGTAAAGCACGGCAAACAGGTAGAAGACAGACTGTCTCTAAGGTCAATAAAGATCAGTAAAGATCAGTAAAGTCCATTTACTTAGAGGCTATCGGGTCAGGAAATTGCTTTGAGCCACCGCTATCTCAACAGCTAATCGTCCAAGGCCCATCGACCTCCATGTTCCTTGATGCACTCTCACAATAGTATCGACAGTGGATGGCTTCCCACAGAGAACCATAGCTCTGTTGTGTATTTACTACAAAGCCCCCTGCTCACCAACACCTTCCCCAATCACCCTATTTGAAATTACTACCATTTCATACTCCATATCCTCCACCTGTTTCTTTTCTTCATGCACTGACTACATCCAACATGTTAAATACATACCCCACCGCACACCAGGATGTCAGCATCATAAGGGCAAGAATTTTTGTCTGTTCTATTTGCTTCGGATCCCTAGCTCCATAATGTTTGGCATATAATAGGTGCTCAATAAAAATTTCTTTATATAAAAAAAAAAAAAAAACTTGAGCCCAGCTTCTTGCATTGCAATTCACAATGTGGATCCTCCACAGAGACTCTGCAGCATAGTAAGGGTCCTGAAATGTGTAGCTCCCCACTCCCAGCACCCTACCCACTTTGGGACTTGGGTCATATTGAAAAAAGTCACTCTGGCTGCACAGGGCCCCACCCATGTTCACCCTTGGGTCTCAAGGCCCCTTTATTATGTGAAAGGCTTATGGGGCCTCATCCAAAGCTTCCCATTATCCACCTGACAGGGCCAGGACTATTTGGGAGCCTTTGATGGGATGGGGGAGAGGCTGTGGGAGGCTGTTGTCATGTAAATGACATGACTGGCTCATGTCTCTGAGAAGCTCAGGGGCTGCTCTAATTGGACCTAGCCATCTCCACCTGCTCCCCCCACCCCCCCACCCACCACCCATCTGGAGGAGGTCCAAGCAGGGTGGGCTGGAGAGAATTGGGAATGCCGGAAGAGGAATGTCAAGGCTGATGACTAAAGCTTCTTGGGTCCCAGCTCTGCATTAGCCACCCCCCTCACCAATCCATCCAACCCTGGCACCAGGGAAGCTGGGCTTCAGCAAAGGTTCACCATGAATAATGTTCTTTGATGATGTGGTGTCTCCCGGAGTTCAGCAGGAGCCAAGGGTGGGGGCAGCAAGGGAATGGCAGGGCGGACTGATCACCCCTTGCTCTCTGGGATTAGCAGGGACTTGAAAGAGCTGCTGCTAAACAAAGTCAGAGGCGATGAAGGAGGGCGTCTTTGAAGGTGCCCACCAAGCAAAAACGTATCAGGAGGCTTTGCTAGGATTAGATAAAACGTTTTATTCAAGGGTCTTAAATTGCAAATTGGAGAGGAACAAAACAAAACACTTCCAGTTTAACACCCAGAGTGTTCTGAGGAAAGAAGCTGAGAGTTCTTATAGTAAAAAGCACCCGTTCTTGAGAAGAACCAGTTCTGCATGCTTAGCCTATGGATTGGCCCAAGATGGTAACCCTCCAGATGTCCCTGGTCTAGATAAGGGGTATCAGGTGGTCTGGACTTGGGAACGTTCCTTCCTAAGCTCTTTAGAGGGTTGCCTATAGGGATTTTCCTATCTCCAGGCATGGCTGCACCACTGAAATGTTTGTCTCAGCCTAGTCAAAATAAAACAAACTCACTCCTCACGCTTCAGCCCATTCTGATTTCAGTGATTTGTTAGCTTGGCCATGGTGACTCCATTTTGTTTCCTCGCTCTTCTCAGATGCTCAGGGCAGACAAGGCTCATAAATCACATGCAAATGGCATGTGAAGTGGTGGGGCAGCTGCAGAGCACCGAGGTGTTTTTTCCTTTGACCACCTACCCTTTGAGCCACATCTCAGATGCTGTTACTGGCCTAGAGGACAGGGTCCCAAGCAGGTCCTCCCTCTGCAGTTCCCTGTTTCAGGCGAGGCCAGGAAAAGGTGTGAACAGGTGAGCAGAGATGAGGTTAGCCGGCTGTTCCCAGGGGGCAGAGGCAGAGGCCAGCTCAGCATGTGCTTATGTACACAAGGGACCTGCATTACAACCACCACATGCACAACCTGGGTGCCACACCCTGGAGGGGTGCTTCGGGCGGGGAGGAGGGGCCAAGGCCATAGGTGACACTGGCTGGAGATACCAGTGAAGAATGGAGCTCTGCAGCCAGGATACAGCTGTGAGGCCACTCACAGAGCAAGGATCTCAAAGAACTCCTCAGAGCCTGGGAAGAGGTGGTGGAGCCAGAGGCTGAGCGAGAGCTGGGGTGAACTGTGAGATGCTGGAAAGGACTCCTGGGGAACTCCAGGAAAGTTAGTGCCCCTCAGAGGCTGAAACAAATTAGACTGAGAATGCTGAACTGGCGGAGTAGGTGGGCTCAGGGCTGCAGAACTCCAAGTTCTCCCATCACGAGGGCCAATTCAAGCCTCCAACACAGTGGAGAAACTGAGCCCCTATCGGTTTCAGAGGACGAAAACACACTCCTGGGCTCCACAAAAGATGAGAGGCAGAGACAGAAGAGAGGAAGAGATGGAGAGGAAAGGAGAGGAAACAGTCCCTCAAACTAGCATCCATCCACTTGTTTGGGGGGTGGGGGGCACAGGGAGGGCAGGATCCTGGTCCTTCCCACGCCTCCCCACACCCAGCCCACAGAGCTGACAGCGCCTTCAGCCCCAGGGACAGGAAAAGCAGGGTAAAGAGCAGCAGCTGCATATTCTCCTGAAATTGCCTCTGAAAATGACCAGACACTTCACTGAAAAAGTGGCGACAATTTGGGCCCTGGGAGCAGGAGATGAGCCAAGGACGGGGCAGTCAGACTGCAGTCACCACCCCCTCAGTCACAGGGGATCTCCTCAGTCTGATTCTGAGAAGTCAGGGATGGAGGGAGGTGCTGGGGGTGGCAGAAGACTGGTCAGAGATACCCCCGCTCAGGACACCGCCCCTCACCCTGGGTCCTATCTCAGCTCAGTGCAGGTGGTGCCAGAACACATGGCTTGTGCTCCAAGAGCAAGATTTACCTGGAGGCAAGAAGAGAAGTTAATCGGGTCTCCCGAAGCATGATTGCCTGGGACCCTGAGCTGCCTGCAGGTGCAGGGAAGTGGGGAGGAGGGAGACCCCGGCTTCAAGGAGCAGTGAGCTCAGTGGTGGAGCAGGGAAGAGGCAGGAAAGGTAGAGGCCGTGGAAGGAAGGAGAGACATCGGGGGCAGAAACAAAGGCAGCTGTTTGTACTTGCAGCACACAGATCTAAACTTTACTGCAAATACAGGAACTGCTTCTTCCCTAAAGGCAGACACTGGAGTGGGAGAGGCTGAAACCAGACAGTCTATGAGGAAATACATAGGAAGGGACAGGGGGTATTTAAAGCATTCTACAAAAAATTATTAGTATTAGTCAGAGCCCACAGAAACGGGGACAATGCGATGGTGTGAGACAGTTGGAAACTGAGAAACAATGACGATGACACAGGAAATAAAAGAAGACACGAGGAAAGGGGTCAGTCAGAAGGACAGAGGAATCCGGGTGGGGGAGCCTCCCTGTCAAATGCCACCAGCTGAGGCCCCAGCTGCAGACACTGATTAGCAAGACAACTGTTGGCAGCAGCCTGGCATTTCTGGTGTTTGGAAAGGAAGGGGGTGCCAGGGTGGGGCAGGTGTGATGAGCCAGCGCTGAGCTTGGGGATGGAGGGGTCTGGAGCTTCTGGGTACGGGGCCTCTGCGTTCCCCAGTTCATATGATCCCTCCATTCTTGGGCCTGAATCTCCAAACGATCCCAGTTTTCGCCAAGACAGGGATCTTCACGTCCTCCCACCAGGGACATTCTTAATGAATCAGCCACTGGCCACCTGAGACCTCAGCCCCATCCTCCGGCTCCAGGCTCTCCAGCCTCCCCACCTAGACACCCAGAGCTCAGCCGGTCAAGGACCCAGAGACAATTCCCTTCTTTTCCATTCTTATTATCTGCTCCAAGGAGCCTGAGGAAGGGGAGGGGAAGGGGCAGTGGAGGGGGGGGTCTCAGTACACGCCAGTGAGAAGATGGGAACAGCAACTCACCATGCTGACCACACTTTGTGAAGTCACTTGTTTTATTAGTGGGCAGAGAGGCTGAGGGTGGGAGGAAGTTTGGAAAAAAGACTGGGATGGTCTGGGAGAAGAAAGGTCCTCTTCAAGGGTTCTTCAGGCTCAGAGCGCCAGCCCTGACCATAGGGCTGAAGATGAGCTCCTCCCACGAAGGTGGGTGGGTGGGGTTAATGCTGGTCCAGGAGGGAGAACCTGCCATCTTTACGTGTAGTCCCACCTCCTCACTATACAGTCACTTCCAGGCCATGACTGCCCTTCTTCTTGCAGCTGAGCTTGCCATTCCCATTACCCCTTGGCCCCTGGGTGACCTTGACAGTCACATTGCCCTCCTTGAACTTCACTGAGAACCTGGAGGGAGAGACAAAAGGCAAAGCTGTGCCCTCATCCTCTAAGCCCATATTTTCATGATGGTTCCCTCTTCCCTTCTTGAGGCAAATACACCCTCTCCGCCCAGCCCACGTCAGAAAACTCAAGACTCCACAGAACTTGGGTAGGGAGACTAAGAAGCTTCTCCAAGCCCTGCCCTGACACAGTTGCTTCACTTTCTGACCCCATGAATTTCCCAGTCACAATAACCAACAGCTTCGTCATCTGCCAATCTGCCCCTCAGCCCAGCTCAGGGCCTTACTGCTCAGCCATGGTGATTGGAAGCTGCCTCTGCGTGGTGTCCAGCATAGCTTGGTACATTTTGGTCAGCAGTTCAATCACATGCTCGCTGACCAACAGGAAGTCCCCCTTGGAACCCACTGATGATATCTGAGGAAGGAAAAAATAGCAGGGAAGGGATTCACTTTTCCTCCTCAGCAGACATCGAAGGCCCAGAGGAAGAGGTTGGGGCCCCATCACCTCCAGCTCACCCCAGCCCTGTGATGCCCATTCCCTTCTCCAGTATGAGGCCCTACCCTGCCCCCACCGAGCTGATACCTCACTCAGATGCAAGCAAAAAAGCCCATCCTGGAAGCTGGTGACTGACACCCCGGCCACACTTTCCAGCCCAATGACAGTTTTGGCCTGGGACTTCTTGGTGTCTGTGAGAATCACATGCCCCTTGGTCAGGAGTAGAATTCGAGAGGAAGTCTAGGGACAGAACAGGAAAGGGTGAGGAAGATGGGGTCAGCCCCCACGTTCCAGCTGTGGGGAGGCATTTAGGATGCAGCCTTCACCTTGCCGTTGCCACGATTGACCTTCCTCACAGTCTCTGCCATCAGAATGGGCCCTTCCTCCCTGTTTGTCAGCTTCTGCAGCTTGGGGTTCCCTCGCAGCCCAATGTAGTCAGCACGGAAGGGAATGGGAACACTGAGGACACACAAGAAGTATGCAGTGAAGACAAAGCCCCTGGCACAGACCCCAGGGCCCAGCACCTCCCTGCACTGCGTTCCCATCTTAGTTCTCCAGAGCCCCTTTCCTCATCCACCACCACGTCCTCTATCTCAGGGATCCTCAGAGCAGGGTCCAGGACCAACATCTATATCCCCTGGCAACCTGTTAGAAAGGCGATTCTTAGGCTCCCACCCAGACCTGCAGAATCAGAAAATGAGTGGGTAGGGGGATGGCATCTGGGTGTTATCAAGCTTGCCCAGTGATTTGGGTACACCCTGGAGTTTGAGACCCATTGCTCTGTCCACCTGCGCTTGATGAAACTGACTGCATGGTCTGAGAGGTTCTCACCTCAAGGGATATGCAGCCTTCTTGCCCTTGAACAGCTCGCTGGCACAGAGCTTCTCCTTCAGGACCTCTACCTGCTTTGGGGACAGCTGGTCCCAGAACTTCTTGCACTGTGAGTGGGATGGAGCAGAAGCTATGATCATGGAGGAAGGGGGCAGGGCTGGGAAGGGAGGGAGGGACACTGAGATGTGGAAGGAGATGGGCAGACACTGGAGAAGAGGACAGAGGGAAAAAAACAGGCACTAGACACTTCAGAGAGATGCATTGGGGAGGACAATGGGGACTGAGGGATGTTGGGGAGGGTGTGAAAATAATAAAATATAAACCCACTGAGGGCTGTATGCCCAGCATAGGCCCAGTCCCAAACAAGGTGCTCAATAAGCATGTCCTGAAGAGAACACTGTGCTAAGTGAAATAAGCCAGACACAAAAGAACAAATATTGTATGATTCCACTTATATGAGGTACTTAAAATACAGTCAGGTGCCACATAGTGACATTTCAGTCAATGACAAACTGCATGTGCCATGGTGGTCCTATCCTATACAATAAAAGGGTAATATGCAAATTGACCCTAATGGTGGAACGACCAGTTGCTATGATGCACACTGACCACCAGGGGGCAGACGCTCAATGCAGGAGCTGCCCCCTGGTGGTCAGTGCACTCCCACAGGGGGAGCTCTGCTCAGCCACAAGCTGGGCTAACGGCTGCGAACATAGTGGTGGTGGTAGGAGCCTCTCCAGCCTCCACAGCAGCACTAAGGATGTCTGACTGCGGCTTAGGCCTACTCCCCCTGGGGGAGCCACAGTCAGACCTCCCCTGAGGGCTCTTGAGCTGCCAGAGCTATGTCTGACTGCCAGCTTAGGCCCGATACCCCTGGGGAGTGGGCCTAAGCCGGCAGGTGGACATCCCTCGAAGGGTCCTGGACTGCAAGAGGGCACAGGCCAGGCTGAGGGACCCCCTCCGAATGCACGGATTTTCATACAACAGGCCTTTATCTACTCTAATAAAAGAGTAATATTGAAATTGACCGTTTCTATGGAATGCCTAAGCCACGCCCACCAGCCAATCAGAGAGGCTGTATGCAAATTAACCCAGTCAAGATGGAGGCCAACCACCACGGAACTAGATCAAACAGGAGGCTTCCGTTGCACCAGGAGGAAACTGTCTGCCTAGGCCAGCTGTGCCTCTACTAAGGCAACACTGTTTCAATTACAGAAGCCACGGAGCTGAAGCAAACAGGAAGCTTCGTTACCTGCCTAGGCCTGGGCTTAAAGCAACAGTTTTTCAATTATAGAAGATAAACAAATCCTAGAAACCTGACTCCAGCCAGCGTTGCTGGGACGTTGGGTCAATGGGAGCTGTGGCCACCCTAAAAGCCTGAAAACGGCCCTCAGCCCCGCATCCAGGCTGACCAGGTATCCCAGTAGGGACCTGAACCCTGAAGGGACTGTGAGCAGCCTGAAAAAGGCCCTCAGCCCATCACCCAGACTGCCCAGGTACCCTAGTAGGGACCCGAACCCTGAAGACACTGTGGGTAGTCTAAAAAAGGCTCTCAGCCCGTCACCCAGGCTGCCCAGGTACCCCAGTAGGGACCTGAACCCTGAAGGGACTGTGGGCAGCCTGAAAACGGCCCTCAGCCCATCACCCAGGCTGGCCACACCCCAATGGGGTAAGGTTCCACACTGGAGGAGTTGGCCAGCCTGCAAACAGCCATCAGCCCCTCACCCAGGCTGGCCAGGCATGGCAGCAGGTGGACATCCCCTGAGGGGTCCCAGACTGCAGGAGGGCACAGGCCGGGCTGAGGGACCACCCAAGTGCACAAACTGTTGTGCACCGGGCTCCTAGTAAGATTATAATGGAGCTGAAAAATTCCTATCATCTTGTGACAATGTAGCCATGGTAACATCATAGCACATGTATCACTCATGTGTTTGTGGTGATGCTAGTGTGAACAAACCTACTGCACTGTCAGTTGTATAAAAATATAGAACAGCCCTAACCGGTTTGGCTCAGTGGATAGAGCCTCGGCCTGAGGACTGAAGGGTCCCAGGTTCGATTACGGTCAAGGGCATATACCTTGGTTGCGGGCACATCCCTAGTACGGGGTGTGCAGGAGGCAGCTGATCGATGTTTCTCTCCCCCTTCCTCTCTGTAAAAAATCAATAAAATATATTTAAAAAAAAAAATAAATAAATAAAATAAAAATATAGAACATACAATATGTACATAAACTTGATAATGGTAATAAACAACCATGTTAATGATTTATGTATTTACTATATTATACTTTTCACTGCTATTTTAGAGAGCACTCTATTTACATTTTAAAAGTTTGCTAGCCCTCACCCGTTTGGCTCAGTGGATAGAGCGTTGGCCTGCCGTCTGAAGGGTCCCAGGTTTGATTCCAGTCAAGGGCGCATGCCTGGGTTGCAGACGTAATCCCCAGCAGGGGGTGTGCAGGAGGCAGCTAATCCATGATTATCTCTCATCATTGATGTTTCTATCTCTCTCTCCCTCTCCATTCCTCTCTGAAATCAATAAAACTATGTATTTTTTAAAAGTTTGCTATAAACAGTATGCCACATTATGACAGCAGCAGCCTCATCTATTTCATGTTCATTGAGTCTCGTAATTGCATCATTTTCTCGTGCGCTTAATTTAACCTCGTGTTTTGTGCAGTAGCATGTTCTATGGACTGTAGCCTGGGAGCAATAGGCTGTACCATATAGCCTGGGTATGTAGCAGGCTGTTCCATTGAGGTTTGTGTGAGTCCACTCTATGATCTTCGCACAACAAAAGTGCCTAACGATGCATTTCTCAGAACATATTCCCATTAAGCACGGTATGACTCTAGTCAAATTCCTAAAGTAGGCTGGGGGAGGGGGAAACTGGGAGTTATTGCTAACTCAGTACGGAGTTTCAGTTGGGATGATGAAAATAGTAAGGAGATGGATGGTAGTGATGACTGCACAACAAACAATGTGAATGTGCTCAAATGCCACCAAACTGTATACTTCAAAATTATTAAAGTGGTAAATTGTGTTATGCATATTTTACCACATTTAAAAATATATGTTTTTATTGATTTTAGAGAGGAAGGGAGAGGGAGAGAGAGAGAGAGAGAAACATCAATCTGCTGCCTCCCACATGCACCCTGACTGGGAATGGAGCTTGCAACCTGAGTATGTGCCCTGAACTGAAGATCAAACCAGAGAGAATCATGGATCAGCTGCCTCCTGCACACCCCTTACTAGGGATCAAGCCCACAATCTGGGCATGTGCCCTGTCTGGGAATCGAACTGTAATCTGGTGCATACATCAAAGCTCAACCACCGAACCACACCGGCTGGGCCATAATTTTTTTTTAAGAGACAAGGAGTGGAAGAGGGAAGAAGAGAAAAATCAGAGGAAGAAAATAAAAAAGACAAATGAGAAGAGAGGCGCCTGGGTCCCACTCACCTTCCACTGGTGGTAGAGCCGCTGCAGCTCCTGATTGGCTGTGGTGAAGCACTTATAAGGGGCTGCTGGCCATTTTTTGTCCAAGATACTGGTAGATGGCAAGTTGTTCCTCAGCCCCAGTAGGAATTTCTGTGCCTGGGTTGCAAGAGGGGAATTGAGAGTGCAATGATGAGAAGACAGGCCCCGGACAGGCAGCACCTCAACCTGGCATTCAGGGTATTTTTCTTAGAGCCCACCTCGGCACAGGACCCCCTGCATGACCCTGACACACCAACCAGAGAGGATGCCGCGCCCTTTGGCCAGCCCACGCATTACCACTCTGTGCCTTAGCTCCTGCTGCTCTCAGCTCAACACTGCCTGCCCAGGTTCTACCCATCCTTTCAGATGCCGCTCAAACCTCCCAGTCCCCTGGCCTGGGGGAGCCCTCCTTTCTTTGGAGCCCCCTAGCACTCCGTCTATACTTCTGTTTTTGTACTACTATTATTACTTGCATGGAAATCTCTCTAGACAGTGAGTCCTCGGGAGTGAGTCTCCAGGTCTTGAGTTTTTCTCCCATTCAACATTTATTGAGTGTCTGCTCTGTGCCTGGCACTATTCTCGATATGGAGACACAGCAGTGAACACAGCAAAGTCTTTATTCTCCCTGAGGTTACATTCTACTGGGGGTGAGGAAGGAGGCCTCCCACAGCAAATAAACACATATAATGTAATGCCAGTTCATTACATATGCCATGATGCAAAAGAAGCAGGCCCGAGACAGGCATGAGTGGTAGTATATTCCACAAACAGAAAGGAAGCCAGTGTAAATTCAGTGAATTTACAGAATTAAATTCAGTAAAAGGAGAGACGATCGGAGAGATGGTTGGTCAAGGACAGATCCTGAGGGCCTTGTTGGCTGTGGTGAGGACCCAGACCTTCATTTGGAGTGAAATGGAACACCACTAGAGGGCTTAAAGGGGAAGAGTGACATAATCTGACTTAATATCTTTTAAAATATATTTTTATTGATTTCAGAGAGGAAGGGAGAGATAGAAATATCAATGATGAGTGAGAACCATCGACTGGCTGCCTCCTGCAGGACCCCCTACTGGGGATCGAGCCAGCAGCAAGCAGGGGCTGTGCCCTTGACAGAATCAAACCCGGGACCCTTCCGTTGGTAGGCCAACGCTCTATCCACTGAGCCAAACCAGCTAGGGCCTGACTTAAGATTTTTTAAAATTTTAATACATTTTCTTATTTTGAAAGTTTTTAAATGTGCATAAAAGTTGAAGAAAACATTACAATGAACATCTGACTACTGTATACCCCTCACACCAATTGATAATGTTAAAATCTTGCCCTATCAGCATTCTCTCTCTAACATACGCCCCCAAATACATAAAATGCATATAAATATACATATATACAAATCTTTATCCACATCATTCTAAAGTAGGTTACAGATATCATAACATTTTCCCCTAAAACTTAAGCATGCATCTCCCTAGAACTGAGATATTTACTTACACAATCACAATTCCATCACTATACCTAAGAAAATTAACATTGATTAGACTTACTCATCCAACAGCCATGCACTCAAATTTCTCCTAATGTCTTTTATATACTAAAAATGTCCTCTTCAGCCTGGCTGGCTTGGCTCAGTGATTGAGTGTCAACCTATGAACCAGGAGATCCTGGTTCGATTCCAAGTCATGGCATAAGTCCAAACTGCAGGCTTGATCCCCTGTGTGGGGTGTGCATGAGGCAGCTGCTCAATGATTCTCTCTCATCATTGATGTTTTTCTCTCTCTCCCTTTCCCTTCCTCTCTGAAATAAATTTTAAAAATATATTTTTTAAAATGTCCTTTTCAGCTTTGTTCTTATTTTTCCAGTTTCAGGATCCAGCCATGGCATCTGACTGTTTAATCTCCCCCAATCTACAATCAGAACACGTGAGTCTTTATATTTCAGGGAGCACTCAACACCCTTTTCATTTATGGGATAGAATTACTGACTGTATAGAAAATGACTTGATCTTGAGTACTTCAAATTTTTGAAATTTTGTTATTGTTGTTATTCCTCACTCGAGGATATTTTTTTCATCAGTTTTTTAAAAAATATATTTTATTGATTTTTTACAGAGAGGAAGAGAGAGGGATAGAGAGTTAGAAGCATCAATGAGAGAGAAACACAGATCAGCTGCCTCCTGCACACCCCCCACTGGAGATGTGCCCGCAACCAAGGTACATGCCCTTGACCAGAATCGAAAGTGGGACCCTTCAGTCCACAGGCCGACGCTCTAGTCACTGAGCCAAACTGGTTAGGGCCCCATCAATTTTTTTAGCGAGAGAAGGAAGGGCGGGGGAGAGAGAAATAGGGAGAGAAACACCGATGTGAGAGACACATTGATTGGTTGCCTCCTGCATGCACCCGACCTGGGCCAGGGAACAAACCAGCAACTCAGGCACATGCCCTTGACTAGAACTGAACCTGTGACCCTTCAGTCCACAGACCAATGTTCTAACCACTGAACCATGCAGACCAGGGACAACTTTTTGGCATTTTTATGAAAACGTTTTGAAACCTAAGACATTAGGTTTAAAAATTTAAAATCGAAAAATGCACAGCACACAGAATATTGCTCTAGGAACTATTGAAGCTCTTTGCATCTTCCACTACAAAGACCTAGTGGGCTTGGTCTCATCACCCTGGAGTCTGGTCCTGGGTCTGGTCTGATTCACCTCAGTAAATATTCCTAAACATTTCCCACATTCCCCCATGTTCCAATTGATGTGGAGCCTCTGAGGGTTTTCTTTTTTCTAGATCTAGAAAGTTCTGCCTTTCCCTATTTAGCCCTCTGTCCCCAGATCTACCCAAGGCCATGTATGCCTGGTCGCCCAGGCCTCTATTGGGGGCAGGTAGTTTCAGCAGTGATTAAAACTCGAGTCAAATAGTTTGTATCCCAGCTCTACCCTTTACCAACTGTGGGACTCCTAACAAGTTATTTAACCTCTCTGGGCCTTAGCTTTTAACCTTTAAATGACCTACTTCTCAGAGTTGTTGGTCACATTAGAGTTAATGCATGTAAAGAACTTAGTGCATAGTTAAGTAACAGTAGGTATTATGCTAGTATTAGTTATAGGCAAGGCAATTGCAAAATATAGACTAGTCAGAAACACTGGGGAAGTCGATGCCTAATGGCTCTGCATGCATTCTTCTTAGGGATCTGAGTTAGTGAAGTCCTCATCTAAACCCAGCAGCTCCTGAGATGATATTTAGCAGATACCTAATAATATACAGGTGAAAGAAGAGGTGGAAGAAGAAAAAAGAAATAAATAATAAAAGAATGAGAAAAAAGAAGAAGAAAAAAAAAGAAAGAAAAGATGGAAGAGGGGCAAGTCATGAGATAAGAGCAAAACCAGATTACAAGTCTCAGGAATGCAGTTATGCAGTACAGAGAGCAGGAACCCAGAGGAGGCAGACACAGTGGAGCCAGCTGAGGAGAGACAGGGCTGAGGAGGCCTAGGAAAATGGAGCTTCCCTGAAGAGGGGGGGAGGACAGGATGAATGTTCAGGGAGGCAATGGAGAGCCTCAGAGCCCCTATTTGATTTTTCTAGATCTAGAAAGTTCTGCCTTTCTAGCAGTTCCAATTTCCCGCAGCCCTCTGCCTCAGACCTCTGCTCTCCCTCCTGCCTCTGGCCTTCCCCAAGGTCTCCCAGGAAGTGCTGCTCCCTCCTTGTCTGGTTTCCCTCTGACTTGTCTCAACAGCACCACTGCTTTCTAACCCCTTCTCTGTCCCTGTTTTCCCCTCGCTGGAAACTGCTCATAGTCTGAATGTCCAGGTCTGGCCCTGGCTTCTTCCTGCCCACTCTGACCTGAGTCCTCCAGAATTAAGATCCTTCCTGAGGCTTAATTTCAGACTCAACTGCTATAGTTTCAGAAGAGATAAAAGGAAAATATAATTTTGTCACCTTCATCCCAACTCTAAAATAGATTCATTAATCCTATGTGTCCTCACTCTGTCTTCAATGAGGCTCAGCTCCTCACCGGCTGTCAACCAGACAGCCATCTCTTTGTGGGTGTGCTGAGACCCCTTCCCATCACAAGGTTGCCCATCCTGTCCACTCACCCCAAATGTGCTCTGATTCTGCCCCTGGGCTCTGAGACAGGCAGGTTAAGGAAGCTCTGGGGGGGGGGGGGGGGGGGGGGGGGAGCTTTGAGTCACTTCTCAAATGTCACATCTTTCTCTTTCAAACCTGTCCCTCCATCCTCAAACCTCCCACTCCCACCCTCAACACCCACCACTTACTAGGCTCTTGTAGATGAAACTCGACAAGGTGAGCGCAGCCCCTGACCGGAAGTATTTTCGATAATCCTTGCGGGCCTGGCAGGGACATAGAAGAAAGGAGCCAGAATAAAGGTGATTAGACCTAGAAGACAGAGCAAAACCTAGAAGAGGTTCTACTCTTTCAACGACACAAAGGACAGAGTAAAATAGCTGAGACTATAGCTAGAGAAAGTAGTTAGACAAGTTGGCAATGAGGGGGACACTTAAAGCAGAAGGCAGAGCCACATGTATGTACGAATCTTCCCAGCATGCAGCCACACTCCCAGACACACATGGAGCAGGCCCAGAAATACCCAGACCCAGACCCAGACACACCACCGCACAGAGGTATGGCCGAGGTTCCAGTAGGACTTGCTTCCTGCTCCTCCATCCCCCCAGCAACAGGGACAATTCAAAAGGAACCACATGTGGAGAGGGAACCCTCTTCCCTTTTCCATTACCTTCCACCCTCTCACAAAAGCCTGGATCAACAATACAGACGCCTTCATCTTCCCATAGCGCTTCTTTTGCTGTAGGAAACAATGGGCCTGTTAGAAAGGCCCACCTCCTGAACCACCTCTCCCATTTCCCACTCTCCGAGTAGAGTGAGGGGATGGGACTTTGGGGGTTACTGGTACCATGGTGCCCCGAAACCAAGAGGAAATGAGGATCTGACTCTTGCGCATCTGCTGGTAGTGGGTGCGGCAGCGCCAGCCTCGGTAGATCTTCTGTATGAGTGTGGCCAGCTGCTGGATTCTAAGGCGTCTCTGCTCCTCCAGGTAGAAAAGCTGTGGAGCGGTGAAAGGGGGAACCGAGAAGCTGGCCTAGGGGAACAGCGCTCTCTCTTCCTGCACCCCACAGCACCAGAGGCTTCCCAGCCAGTGTTTTATTCCTTGGTCCTCTGAGTTCATTCATTTATGTATTAATTCATGTTAACAAGCTTCTACTGAACTCTAACTCTGTAGCTGCTACTATGCTAGGGTTTGGAAACTCAGCCACATTACCCAGGCCCACAAGCAGTCCTGCCTCAAGTGGAGGCACTCAGAGGGGGCCCTGCAAGCCTCTGACTCCAGGGCTCTCAGTCAGGGTGGGAACCCAAGGAACAGTCTGGCAGAGAGGAGACCTCCTCATCCACTATCCGTTCCAGGTTATAGAAGCTCCCTTCCCCACCCAGCCTCTCATGCAGATGAGCTCTCCAACTCTCCCCCACCGAATACAGGTCACGCTCCAACTCACAGTCTTGGGGCTTTTAATGAAGATCTTTGTCTTCCCAAAGGTCACCTCCTCTGAGGTGCAGGTGCTCAGCTCTGCCAGGATCTTCTCCACCCCCTCCCTAGGAGAGCAAAAGGGAAAAGCTGCCAGGGGGCAACCCAGGGAGGGGCCTCTCCACCTTTCCCCCAATCCCTTCCACCCTGGGAGAGGAGTTCAGACTTGAACAAGAAGACTTCATTGTCTCTTCTCCCACAATGTTCCCTGCACTGTCCTTCTCCGCTCCCCACTGAGTCTTACCGGTCTCCCCCATTCCAGTGAGGCCAAGTGCTCCGGCTCAGCAGTCGGTACCTTTCCAGGAAGGGCCTGTACCCCTGGCGGAAGGCATAGCCCGCCCGGCGCACACGCACGTTCTCTAGCAGCCCCAGGTACCGAGCCTGGGTTGCCACCAGTTCCCGGGAGAACTGACCTCGCTGCTGATGCTCATTGGGCTTTATACACCTGGTGGGAGGTAGAGCAAAGTCCAGGCTTCAGAAGCTTCACCTCTGCCAGTGTGACCCATCCTGATCTCTACACCCCAGTTCTGCATACATTCCCCTCAGGTGAAATATTTCAGAGGAAGTGGTCACACTGGCCTTCCCAGTTTCACTCACCAGTATGGTCCTCGCCCAAATCTAACACTCTCCCTGCTACAGGACTCTCACAGCTCATCAGGCCCTGTTTTCCCTGAGGAAAGGGCCTCTGAAACTCTTATTCCAAAGACACCTCCTCTCGCCCTGACATATTCTACAGCATGTGGATGTATGTAGCATGTTTCCGCATGCGGATTTAGGTAGCATGTTTCCCTATGTGCCCAGTACGTCACCTGATGTAGTTGGGGTTCTTGGAATAGAGGTTCTTCATGAGTATGGCCACAGAGCTCTTAAACTGGGCCCCAGCAGTTGGGGGGCGTTTGAGAGATGCCTGCTTAGGATTACCCTCAGGGAACAAGGACCGAAGGAGTGGGTGCTTGGCCTTCCACATAGCCTGGGACAAGTCCCGGAAGAGCAGGTCGTTATTCTTGTCAATGAAGCTGTTCACGTTATATGTCACCTGTAGAAAAACATCTGTTGGTCTGGAGAGCCCATGAGCTCGTCCCAGCACTTGGCCCTCCCAGTTTCAGATGCTCCCAATTCCTTCCCCGTTGCCTGCAGCCTGTGCGCAGGCCCTAGCCTTGACCCTCCAGCCCCGCCATATCACCTTGCCCGCATAGTGGCAGATGCGGAAGCAGCTGAGACCCATGGTGTGGTCATACTGGTGCTGGGCGTTCTGGGTGACTTTGCTCTCGTAGTAACCATGCTTGGAGAAGAGCTGGTTCAGCTTCGCTAGGAAAGTGGAGTCACTGACCACCCCAGGCCGCAGGCACTCCTCGTCCAGCATGGCCAGGATACCTCGCTGATTCTGGCCAGGGGAATAATATCAGCCCAACCTAGACCTGATCCTCTAGGATGTCCAGATCCTCTATCCACTCACCCTTTGACCTTTGTACCACCCTTGCCAAGTGGGGTGAGGTGAAGGGGATGGATGTCCAGGGAAGGTCCCGAAGATAAGAGAAGGATAACTCACATGCTCAATAAGGTTACAGATAATGCCATTATCAAAGTAGTCCACCTTTTTCCACGGTATGCCCTAGCAAGGGGAGATGGAAAAAATTACAGGGAGCAGGTCCAAGACAAGTCTCCGAAGACCCCACCAGACCCCGGCTCCCTTTCACCTATCCCACAAAGGACCACCAGAAAGCCCTCCAGTTCAGAGAGGTCCTTGGTGCGGTTCCTATCTGTGTCCCCTTTTCTCCAAAGTTTGTGGAGAATTCGTGGTGTGGGCAGAAAGACACATGGGAAGACCCAGAGCAGCAGTGACGGGGAGTCAATGTAGAGAGCCCTGTAGGTACTGTAGGGTAGAGAGGGAAGTGCAAGGTGCTGGGTGAAGATTGGATAGAGATTACCCAACTGTGGGGGCAGGGATCCTTGAGTATATGGAAGAGCAAAGGGACACACTACTCTGGCAACCAACTACGGAACCAAAGCACGTTCGTGAGTTTATCAAGCAACAAAGCTAATTTGATACATCTTCAAAACCTACATCAGTGACTCTGGCTTCATGTGCATCGACGCTACCTGGAAAGCTTGCTAAAGCAGATTGCTGCCCCTGCCCCCAGGGTTCTGATTCCACAGGGCTGGGTCAGGGCCTGGGAATTTGCACTCTAACATGTCCACAGGGGATGCTGATCTAGGGCCAAAGCTGATCCATGGATCCACATGATACTTCGGGACTGTATATTTTTTAAATATGTTTTTTATTGATTTCAGAGAGAGAAAGGGAGAGGAAAAGAGAGAGAAAAACACCAATGATGAGAATCACTGATGGGCTGCCTCCCGAACGCCCCCTACTGGGGATCGAGCCACAAACCTGGGCATGAGCCCTGACCAGGAATCGAACCATGACCTCCTGGTTCATGGGTAGACACTCAACTACTAAGCCACACCAGGCGGGCTGTACACTTAAAAAAAAAAAGCAAGAATGGTACAGGAGCAGAAAACCCAAAGGCAATCTTTCTGTGCTTTAGGAATTTGCTGGGCGTCAGGCCTGCAGGCAGGATAGCCCCTGATCCACCCCAGGGCCAGATGTAGCAGTTCAGGCCATTCCCAGGTGTGACTGGGGAACAAGCTTCTCTCTCCCTCCTCCCTCACAGGTCTTCTGGGAATGCCAAATGGAATTAAGCTGCCCTCCCATTTCATTCCAAAAATGTCTTCCCTGACTGATTAAGTGAATTATGATATTCTTATAATCCTATGTAGCTTTTAAAAAGCATCTTTAATATACTGATACAGAAAGATCTCTTGTTAACGTATGAAAGCAAGGTGTAGAAGAGGATGTATTCGCTGCTACGTGAATAAACTTCGATGTGATTACACATCAAAGACCTCTGAAAGGAGGCCCACTTCAGATGCCTATAGACAGGAAGGAAATCGAGGAGGCCGGGAACAGGGTGGGAGAGAGCCCTTTCTTTAGACACCTTTTAAGCTTTTTGAATTTTAAAGCACAGGAATATATTATCTGTTTGATCATTTGAAAATTTAGTGTAAGCCCTGGCCTGATAGCTCAATTGGTTAGAGCCTCGTCCCAATACCTCCAGGTTGCAGGTTCAATCCCCAGTCAGGGAACATACAAGAATCAACCAACAAATGCATAAATAAGTGGAACAACAAACTGATCTCTCCCACCCCTCGTCCCCCTTCCTCCAGGCCTCTCTCTATCTCTCCCTCTCCCTTTCTCTAAAACTCAATAAATAAAAATTTAAAATTTTTAAAAGCTTCTCCTTCCATTATTATCACAATGCCTGAAGTTCTGCCACAACAGATTCCTGAGAGTTCCCAGGGAGCACCCTGGGAGGATTTTGATGAGCGAGACTCAGCATTCACACTTTGGAGGGAAGCAGCTCAATCAGAGAACTGTCTGACACCTAGCCCTAGACAACCGCTGAATAGGGGCAGGAGTGTGGAAATCCTGAGCCACGGGCACTTCTGGTGAGGAAGTCTGGGGTCAGCGTGCTACAAGCGGGGAAGGCAACATCGGAGCCTGGAGGAGGCGGAGGATTCTGAGGAGTAAGCCCAGGAGAAACGTCCCTTCTAAATGTGGCTCACAGTATGCCATGGGCCAAGCACAGCTGTCACTTCACTCATGTCATGACTCACCCCGCCTCCCCCCTCAACACACACACCCTTCTATCAAGACACCCCCTTTCCTGGCCTGGCCTGGAGTATGGGGACCTGGGGGGATAAAGAGCAGAAAGTTAGGGCTTTTGGTAATGCTGGAATGTTCAGCTGTGCAGGGGAAACTTTTTGTTCTCTGTGTTCCCACGAGGGAACAATTGAGAGGAAATTGTGATCAAGGAGAAAGAAAACTCTGGCACATGCTTAGAAGTCATTTAAGAGAGAGGCGGTGGGGAGAAGGCTTAGTTTACCTCTCTCTGATATTCCTCTTGTTCCTCTTTCAGTGTTAGCTCTATGAATACCTGCTGTAGCTTCTCATTGCAGTAGTTGATCACAAATTGCTCAAAGCTATTGTCCTAAGGGAAGGCACACAGATTAGAGAGACCAGCTCAGCGCAAGATACTTCCTTCCTCTCAGCCCTACCTCCCCTCTCTCACATCCCCGGGTCCTGCGGTTGGGCAAAGTTGTCTTACCTCTAATATTTCAAAGCCATAGATATCCAGGACCCCCATGACCTTCTTCTTCTCCTCAGTGCCCACCTGAAGAGGAGGAAAAGGTAAGTCTGAGGACAGGCCCTTCCACAGCGGATGTGTTGATGGGGGTGACTGGAGCAAGGGGGAAGCAGAATTTGGGTGCATTTGACCATGTTGGACAGGAATTGCAATTTTTATTCTCCTTTCTCTTCTATATGCTGGAGGACAAGCAAAGAGGGTGGAAGGGAGGCAAAGGAAGATGCAAATAGATGCCAGGACAGTGCTCCCATGGTGTGAGGTAGAAAGACATTGAAACCCTCTCAGGAAAATAACTATCTCTTAATTTGTTGAACATTTTATTAAAAAATCTATATTCTTATTTCATTAATCATATCATAAACCTCTAAGGAGTGATTATTCCCATTTTACTGATTTAAAAAATCAAATTTCAAAAGAGCTAAGCGTTTACCAAACCTAGAGTCAAATCCCATTTTACTCCACTACCCTGCAGTAATAGCTTCTAAATTGATGGCACTTTCATGTACATAGAATAATAGTTCTCTTTTTATTTAATTCACATAACAGAAAACTTATCCTTTAAAGGTATACAAGTTTGTGGGCTTTTAACGTATATTCAGAAAGTGTGCAACCATCACCACTATCTAATTCCAGAGCATTCATCATCCTCACAAAGAAATCTTGTACCCATAACCATTAGCAATCACTCCCCAGTCCCTGAGAACCACTGATTTACTTCCCATATCTATGGATTTGCCTATGCTGGGCATCTAAACTAATAAAAGGGAAATATTAAAATTAACCGTTTCTCCGAGACAGGGTAAGCCACGCCCACCAGCCAATCAGAGCGGCTGTATGCAAATTAGCCCAGCCAACATGGCGGCCGCCACTCACGGACCTGAGTAAACAGCCCTTTCCATTGCGGCAGGAGGGAAAGTGAAGCTTCGCCCTTCAGCTCAGCTCCGA